>CM077300.1:3435000-3605000 GCA_039654925.1 Anguilla pacifica | reverse complement strand
TGTAACTTTTTCCTATCTTTTAGAATCCGGTGGAGACGCAGGATCACATCCCTCTTCCTGCTTTGAAGAGGGATCCCCTCAGCTGTTTCCCGGTTGTCGTTACCCCTAATTTCGGTTACTTTACTTTAATTTAATTTAGACAAGAAACTTTAGTTGTTGAGTACGGTTTTGTTTTTGTGCTTAATTTTTGTTAAATAAAAGGCCCTGTTGGGCTATTTTTCCCCAAACCTCCGGTCTGTGTATTTCTGTGCCGCGCCGCCTGCACCGTCACGCCCAGTGTGGTGCCACAATATATATATATATTCAAAGACTTTGGGGGGATTATTTTAAAACATCACTAAATCAGTTTTTTTAGCTCAGTAAACTCCCACATTATATTAGGGTAAATACTGTATTTATTTAGAGATTTTTATTTCAATTATTTGTGTTGTTATGGTTATTGAAAATGACACTCACTTATTCACTCACTTCTACACTAGCTTCTACACTGCTGCCACTTTTCTTGAAAAAGAGCTAAGTGTCATGGTCCTGTGTTCCAGCCTGTCTGTGTTTCCCTTGTTGGGCCGCCAGATGGCGGCACTTCTGTTTTGTGTCCTGCTCCCCCCTGTTTAATTGTATTATTGGTTTCTATTATTCCATTGGCTGTCTCGTTCTCCCTTCTCTCTTTGTGGCCTGATTGTTCATTGTGCCCTCCTGTGTCTCGTCAGTGTCGGTCTATTTAAGTTTCCCTTCCCCTGGACTCAGGTGCTGGATCCTTGATTGTCTGTTCGTGCCTACGTTCATGTTCTTGCCCATGTGTTCCTGCCCAGGTTCTGTTTCCCGTGTGTGTTTTGGATTTTTGGATTTTCCGTGTTTCCTGTGAGTTTTGTAGGTTTACTTTGTGTTGTTTGAAAAGTTGCCCTGCGAGGCCCTTTGTTCCCTTTTGTCCCTTCTTTAAGTAAAGTCTTTGTTTGTACCTTTGGAGTTTTGAGTTTTTTCCATGCACTCCGCATTTGGGTCCTCACCCACCACTACACCCCGACACTAAGTCTGCTTCCCCCAAAAAATTTAAGTGGCATAAATTCACATAAAAATACTATATCCACAATGCAAATTAATTTAGAGAGCATAGATAATAAAGCCACAGATGAAAGGAACCTGTCAATATGGTAATAGGTGTATTTGAAAGCACAATGCATAGGAAACAGCAAGAGTCCAGATGAGACTGTGCTGACATCACATAGCTGTGTCTGCTCCATTGCTAATAAAAGCTCAGACTGAGCAGTAGTAACCTATTTTCCAAACTGCTCAGCCTCCTTGAAAGATCCATCATCACCACTAGCCTAAGTACATATAACCTGTAACCACACCTACACACAATTAAATCTGCATACATTTCAATGAAGGACAAATAGCTCATCACTATAAATCTCACGTAAAATAACCTACCTTTTGCACGATCAACCTCCTGACTGAGGACAGGGCTGGTGCTTTCTGTCGTTTTTTTGAAGAATGACAAGATTTTCCTCTGCATCTTGACCTGGAGATATCAAATGGAATTCAGTGTTTTGCTAACTATAACCTGTGATAGTGGCGGTCATTTTAACATCTTATATTCATACATGAAACAATATCAGAATAAATTTCCAGTTGTCCACCATGTGTTGAAAGCAAAGTGAGGTCATTGAAACGTCAAAACTCGTAAACTCGGGTACGAGTTGCCCGAGTTTACCACTGGTATTCACCACTTGGTCGGCCGTTCGAGTGCAACTTCCTGGTGGCAAACTCGGAAATAACCGACTTTCCGAGTTGACGAGGACCGACCGAATGCACCATTAGTCCTTTAACTTTTGGCAAGCAGGTGACCTGAGGCTGCTCTCTAAATGGTTGCTTCAGATTTTCCACCACTCCTACTTTTATTGGCAGCGAATTGGTATTGTTTTTTTTGTTTTTTTATGTAATGTGATTGGACAAATCTCAACGCTATCTTTCATGTTCATGCCCGCCATGAATATAACTACAGATGCGCGACTGTCACTCCTGCTCCTTAGCTAGCTGACCTGTAGGCCTATTTTTAGGAGATGGCAACTTCAAGTAGAACCGCGGAAATCAAAGAAAATTTGGTTATTTCCTTACAAAAATGCCCTTTCAAAAGGCGTTCACTGGAAGAAATAAAGAGGATAAAGGAGCTTGGACCGGACCGACCCAATTTACAAATTCAGCAGCAGGCAAGCGATCGAGGGCGAGCCTATACCCGGGGCTTCTCCCGCACTTGTTATGACAAACGGAGTTGGCTAGCTGGATGTGGTGTAAGTAATGCCTTTTATTGCTTTCCCTGTTTGCTATTTCAAAGTGTCGGTACTGAAGCGTTGTGGACAACGACGGGGGTACAAGACCTATAACATCTTTCTGAAAAATGCAAACAGCACAAAAGTAGTCACAGCCGTCTAGATAATAAATATGAGACTAAATTTTTATTGGCAGGCTTAGCATTGCTGAACAGCTAGATGAAAGCCACAGGATTGGCATTAGAAGACACAACGAAGAGATGACAAAATCGACACATCCTGTCCAGAATAATAGACTGTGTGAAATTTTGTGGAGGGTGAGAACTCCGATAATCCCGGGATATTCCGTGGGTTGGTGAATTTTGTTGGCCCCTTTAAACTTCAGCATTCACATGTTCACATTTTGTCCAGCAGATGGCAGCAGAAGGCTCTATAAATGACCTTGGAGTTAGCTAATATTTTCGTACTCTTTTTATGACTTCATAGAATGTAACTGCGGTAGTAATATTTAGAAATTGAGCTGTTGCCTGTTGGTAACTTTAGGTGATGTAGGTGAAATGGGCATTTTGTCATCTCTACATATTATTTTATATTATTAAGGAGGGCAAAATATGTTCAAGTAGTGCTACTGGCCAGTGTTTAGGCAACATTACAGTGTGTTGTGTTGTTTTTAGATTTATTTATTTATTTATTTTATTTTATTTGCTGAGCTATGAAGTGCTGCTTCAGTTTGTTTTCCCCCCTCAAAACTGCGCCCCCCAAAAGATTCTATAACCAGTTGCCACTGCTAGCGAGCCAGAAGGTTAAACAACCGGATTTAGGGATGGCTACTAACTTTAGCTGGTACTAGCCAACTATCTTGCAAATCAAACTATGCCTATATTTCTCAAATGCAATTAAGTGTGTATAAATAATTGCATTTCATTTTCACTTGTTAGAAAAAGGGATTGATGCTCTACTAACCACTTCAGCAACACACCGTTAATCTGTAGCCCACATCTCCTCCAGCATTAATACGGAACAGAATGCTGTGTGCGTGCATACCGTGAAGAGGCCATAGCGCATTGGCCTCTGGCTACCAAGAACTGAAAAGAGTAACCAAGAATTACCCCGCGATGACGTGAGTTTGAATACAACCGAGGACAGTGCAAATCACGCATTTTCAAAAAGCACGAAACTAATCGCGGTTAAAAAGTTAACTAAAGATGTCAGAGGCATAAAACTAATAATTTAACAGCTGGGTACACATAAAACTGTTATATATTAAAAGTGTCAATTTGCATATAATATCAATCTATAAGTTTTATTGTGCAATCTTGTTTGTTTCTTTAATCCTTCAAAATGTTTTTTCAAATATTATAATTCAGTGTTCAAGAACATCATTGCTTTCAATTACCAGTAGTGATTGTTAAATGAATGTTCAGAATCTACATTCTAATGACATACAAATAGTAATCAATCAATACTGTGTACTTGTTTATAAAATGGTTTATTTACATTGTTTACAGTAGTACTGATTCAGAATCTTGCTAAACAGCAAACCACAATTTTGGTTTCCAGCTTTTTATCCACTTATGAACATTTTCTATTTTGAAACATTTCTATCTTAAGAATTAAATACAACAGATAGAATCTGTTATGCCATCTTTTAAACAGTGCCATAGCAGTCTAAAATGCTTTACAAATGAACATATCAACAACAACAACAACAACAACAACAACAACAACAACAACAACAACAACAACAACAATTTAACAGTCCAGAAATAAATTCAAGGCTACAGATTGAATGGATGGTACCTGTCATGACATCTGAATGGCATCTTTTATGCAGTGCTACAGCAGTCAAAAATTATTTGCAAATGAAAAAAATGCTGCTACTACTACTACTACTACTACTACTACTACTACTACTACTACTACTACTACTACTAATAATAATAATAATAATAATAATAATAATAATAATAATAATAATAAATGCTACTACTACTACTACTACTACTACTACTACTACTAATAATAATAATAATAATAATAATAATAATAATAATAAATACTACAGCTACTACTAATACTATAAATAACAATAATAACGATAATAATAATTTAACAGTGCAGTAATAAATACAAAACTATAGATGGAATGGATGGAATCTCTTATGACATCTGAATGGCATCTATTATGCAGTGCTACAGCAGTCTAAAAATACTACTACTACTACTACTACTACTAATAATAATAATAATAATAATAATAATAATAATAATAATAATAATAAAAATAATAATAATGATAACAATAATAACACTAAATAAACACAACTGCTACAACTACCACAAATAATAATAATAACGATAATAATAATTTAACAGTGCAGTAATAAACTATAGATTAAATGGATGTAATCAAAAGTAATGAAAACAAGTACTATCCTTCAGTGGACTTTAAATGTTGAATTCAGTGAAAGTGGCATGGATTTCTGGCATGTTTTAATTAGCCAATTAAAGGTACAAAATAAATTGGGCAGAATGAAGGGGTCTAAGGGATTTGTATGTTTGTGGTCAGGAGTGAGCTCTGCCTTCCTGCTGCCAGCTCTGCCTTCCATTCCTCGTAGGAGATAACTGAGGTATCTTGACAGTGCCAATTGCCAAAGTATTGTTTATGCAATGGAGGCTTTTTCTCCTTTTTGCATTGGCTGCAATGGATCACCTCTGCCTTCTTCGTGTACTTCCGGGTGTATACCCCAGCCTGCTCTTTCAGCAGCTTCCTCTTCCTGTAGCACATAGTGTTGTATGATACAGGAAGGGTACCCTGGCGTCCTGGAGTAATTTACTTGCCAAAAGAAATGTATGGCAACATGGAATGTGCAGAGTTTGAATATATTTAGTCTTGGTGTATGTAAACTTTTGGCCTCAACAGTATATCTAAAAAATTTTGTCAAAAGTTTTTTTTTGTCAAACAAATTACCTCAAGTGGTAGAGCACTGGCTTAGCATGCGAGAGGCAGCGGGATAGAGTATTGGGATGGTCCCCAAGTGAGAAGGGAAAGCAGTTTATCTCAGGCCATTTTCTCATCTGCAATTGAATCATGCCTCGGCAAAAAGTCAAAGGCTTTTAGTGCAGGTCCACATCTCAGTAACTTATTCGCACAAAGACCCAACAACCCTAAATTGAAAAACTGTACAAGTCTTACAACTTGATTCCACTCTGTGAAATCGGTATCAGTTAAAGCAGGAGGTGAACTCAAGCGGAGGGCTCAGTTCTACTCAACGAAAGATGAATCACCTCCCATTGCCAAAATCCAGGATTGGACCAGGGACCTTTAGAGCTTCAGTCCAACGCTCCCCCAGCTGAGCTATTTCGGCCACACAGCCAAGAGCATTCCTTGGATATGCTGGGGCTGGGCCTGGTAGGATGTACAGAAATCTTCAGCCAGGGCTACAGTGGGTTCCAAAGCAGCAAAATTGCTGCACAAATCATGCTAAAGTATGCTGTACTTGAGTAAGACTACAACAGTTTTTATAAGAAATACTTTAATGCATCTACCCTCACAACAGTTCTTGCACAAATACGAGACGTTGCAATTTCAAAGATACTGCACATGTGCTGTGTAATTTTCTATATGGAACGAGCAGAGCCACTGTCCTTGCGCGGCATGGCATTGTCTTTTTTGAGAGCACCATTACCAAAATGCTTGTCTGCTATGCAATACTTCTCCCTGGTAAACATCTGTGCCAGCCTCTTCTAGTTTTAAGTTGCTTTGTTACCGTGAGGCCTTGGCTTTTCCAATGATATCATGGGCAAAAAGGCAGTGGGTCTAAAGGTAGGCCCTTAAATACAGGCACAGGTGCCAATTAACTCCCAATTAACTCTTAATTATGACAAATGGCAACTCAGAAGCTTCTAAAAGTCATTACATCAATGTCTGGAACCTTACAGACTGTTTAAAGAGACAATCAACTTGATCTATGTAAACTTTTGACCAACTGGAATTCTGATATAGTGAATTAAAACGAAAATAAATCTGTCTCTAATCGATTGTTTTAAAATTCCCGCTGATGTGAACAAAGTAGATGCTCTAATTTACTTGCCAAAAGAAATGTATGGTAACATGAAATGTGCGGAGTTGTGAAAAACTGAGTTTGAATATATTTTGCCTTAGTGTATTTAAACTTTTAGCCTCAACCGTATATATAAAAAAATTTTGTCAAACAAATTCACAGATTTCACAAGCTGCACTAACGCAGAAGAGTCTACAACTCATACAAAACCCACGTGAATTTCATTGTATGTTCTCTTCTAAATAGGACACTGTGGAAGAGAACATTTTGGTGTTTACTGGCATTTTCAGGGTAAAGCCACGGGCAACAGGGGGTGTGCCAATGTGCTCTATCCTCGTTAGTATAGTGGCCAGTACCCCTGCCTGTCACAGCAGGGCCAGTTGTGTATAGGTGTAACACGTGACATGGAAACCATGGTTTGAATCCACCCATGGGCAAATAAGTACTTGTTTATAATAGATTTATTTTTTCACAGAAGTATCTCAGATCCTGCTTCTTCTTTTTTAGGTTTGATATTAACATGATATTTGTTCTCCACCTCCATTTTATTATGGAGAGGATCACGAAATCATTTCTGCCAAATCAAAACACAGAAAATTATCAGAGTATTTACATCAGACCAATTATTGTAACAGTACAAATAAGATTACATTACATATTACAATTCTTAATAAACACAACAACAGCCATGTATAAATGTAAAGCTATATTTTTATTTTTGTTCATAATAGTATTAGCAGGGTTGATATGCACAAGCATGAAATGGGATTGGGGCTGGGACTGGAGCAGTTTGATTTACCAAGGCTGCAAGGTGACAACTGGCACACATGCAGTAAAAAATTAAAAATGTTAAACTTTCTAAATATTTCTGCCTAAATGCGCTTTCAAATCCATACTGTCGCGTCCACATATTTATTTTCTAAAAGAGCCTAGGCCGCGCGCTCCGTGCTTGCTCCTTTCTGAGGCGGTCGGAAGAGTGGCAGCGCGCGAATGTCGCACGGTCTGTCAAAGCATCACTTTTTTTCTTCAGCCACCGAAAGACAAGGAAAAGGTAAGTAGCGACGCTTCAAATATTACAAAAATACCATAGTGTTAACCAGTGTTTGAATTGGACCAAAATAAGAGCCGGTACCTACTCAAAAGCCGGTACCTACTCAAAATACATACTGTTTAAAATAAATTAATGTTGGTAATCAAAAGAAGAGTCGGTACTCATATACAAGTCCCGACAGCCCCTGCCCATCTGAAGCACTGGCGTTAACTATCATTCGGTGATGACAACTGGCGGAGCCTAACTCTGTTCGGGCAAGTGGAATGCCTCATGCAGTTGTCTGATCGGGCAAGTAAAAAACAAATGTGATAAATATGTAACGTTATCTGAAAATAAACAGTGTTTGAGCCGAAGCGGAACCTGTTCCAGTTGAGCTACGTAGGCTACGTGCCTACCATTAAAAAAAAAAAAAAAAAAAATCTAGAGCTACTGTTATAATGGTACAATACATCTGATTAAAATGGTGACCTAGAGAAGCCCGTCAGATGTCGCGTCCGCAAATTGTTGGCAAATCGCCAAAACAGCGCGAATATATATATATATATATATATAAATATATATATTTAGGGCATTTAAAATGTTTGAGTGATTCAACTACTTCCATTTCCATACTACAACATGGTGATTTTTCCCATGAAAACGAAAGGGAAAGTGTTAATTTTTAAGGTTTTGTGAATGTAGTGAGCTAGCAAAACTGAGAGTTAGGCTGCAGTTGCTACAGCTGACAAAGAGGGCTGCATTCTAATGACGATTATGATTATAACGAGAGGAGCAGTCTCACAAGCTGCTATATTCATCCAGAAATGAATATAGATAAAACTAGCTAATAAAAAATAAATTAATCAAGCATCTAAGTTAGTTCGGAAATTTTTGTATCATGCTTCTCAGTAGAATTAGAATGTAACAGAACAGAATCTTTAAAGCCATTTTTCTCACTTTTTCTTTTTTTTTTTTTGCATGGACAAGGCATGTAAACTCTGCCATTGAGTGTGAGAGAGACAGAGAGATAGGGCTTTGAATGTGGACCCAGCACAAATTATATTGTTAAATAAAAAGGTAAAACATTCTAAGTACTATTTTGTCATGGTAATTGAGTTAATTTAGCAGAAGTGTCCCTTTTAAAGTGCAATCTGTAACTTTTTTTGAGTATCAATTTTGGTTATATAGTCCTCTATTCTTGAAGATAGAACTTCTAGATGGACAATGTGCTCTTTTAATTGTTCTCACCCCACCATAACTCAAAACACAGGCCTATTTTGCTTCAATATTTACAAACAATACAAGGGTTAACAAACCTTTTATGGTTTTAAAGTACATCTAAAACTACTTTTTAGCACTTGCAAACTGTTACTCCTTGTATCAAGAGCTCGTCAGAGGTATAAGATAGATTTAGATATAAAAAAAATAAACCTTTAAGAAGTCTCAAAGGTTATGTTTTCATAGTCTTAAACTTTTTTGCCTTTGCTACACCCCCTCCCCCCCCTCAGACACTCACCGCCACACCAAGAGATCAATTCCTCAGGGAACACTGGAAGGGCTGCATAGAGCATCAGCCATGGCAATAGTGACTGCCACACACAAAAAAGCAGACATAGACTGTATCATGCTGCATGCAAACACAGCAAAATACATCACATGGTCGCCTGCTACATGTAGCAATGAACATGAAAGTCAAATCATGATGAAATAAATAAAAGAACTAGACAATCAGGAAAACTTGTATGCGGGGTATTGATCTAAACACCATACACGCATTGTTTGTTGTCAGTTGGTTGTCCTTCAGCCATGATCTAAGTGTACTGGCAAAAGAGTGATGTGATGGGCAGGTTTGTGTGGTGTGATGCAGGGCTGGGAGTGGCCACTGATCACACAGAGAACAGACGTTTGGCTTTCTGCTGTTTGTTTCCAATACAAAGCCAACCCAACAGAATCCTCCACCAAACAAGGATTAAAGGCCAATCTGGCAACCAAATGCTTCTCAGGCAAAGTAATAACAAAACTCAGAAACAACGACTTGTACCCACAGCAGCCGATCACACCACTCCCCCTAAGCTCTCTCCTTTAGGCCTGAGCACCAGGCCTTTTATTAGGTAATGATCAGGTAATAGGCCACAGATGTAATGACTACAATACAGCACAGCTGTGTCTATACCTGTGTGTGTGGCTGGTGCTGCCCCTTGGTAGACAGCAGTACCCCAACTACCCACCTGGCATCATAATGGCTAGTGGCAGCGTGGCTAGAACTGTGAGTTGCTAAAAGTGCTTTTCCTTCCTGAAACTACAGTGTTCCCCTTTTCCAGAGATCGGGTTGAGCTAATATTACATTTCTGTAAAAGCATTTAAGGTGGAGGCTCCCAATATATGATTATGTTTGCAACTGAACATTCCAATGCTGATGTAACAATCGCTGCTGGAAGTCAAAAACAATGGAGTCCTAGAACACTGACTCAGAACATTGAAGAAACATTCCAAAAAACCTACCCTTCAAAGGGTTTATCTTTACAAAGGTAGTGTGTGGAGGTGGAGGAGTGGAGGTTAATAAGACACATGTCAGTGCTTATTACAGTGGTTTCCCAGCTCAGACAATTGTGACATGTAAGGACATAGCAGTGATGGTGGCAATTTAGCTTTCTGTCTAAGCTCTTAAGCTTTTATTTGCTCACAGACTCAATGCATCTCAGTGTGGTTTTGCTTCCTTGCACCCATCTTGTCAGGCAATGTGTCAGATGAGGTACTTCCTCTTATTTTGGCCATTTCCTGTAAAGTATACCTGTGTAAAACCGCTAGGCACCAGTGTGAAGGGCTGAATAGAGCATCAGCCATGGCAATGGTACTGTTGTGGACCCTGTTGTGGATATCAGGATATTGTCACAGACTTTCAGCTGAAGGTGAGTCCCTCTTTCTGCCTCAATCTTATATTAATTAATTTATTAATTGATTCATATATAATGCTCATAAATATGCACCCAAATGCACAAGAATAGAACATTATCACATTCGATAAATTGTCAATTTATTGTACTATGGAAGAGTAAAGCATGTTACAGTCACATAGCAGAACACGGAAAAAGACATTCTTACTTACAGAAAGAGTGTCACAGAGACTGCTACTGCTACTGTATATGAATTGATTCAGACTCTTTATTTTGTTTTTTTGTTTTCAATTTAAAATTCAAGAGGAAGTAACTATAATATAGTCACATACTGTAGCAGCACATTGAGAAACCCTATAGTATAAAAATGCACACATTTAAATAAAAACAGTCTTAATTATAACTTATAAGGACTATCACATAAACTGATACTACTATATTAAATGATCCAGACTCCTCTTTCTTTTTTTGCATGTTTGTTTTTAGATTAAAGTTCAAGAGGTGGCAAAAGTTTCATAGTTTCAGCATATTAACTTTATCAGTGAAATTACTTTATATTCCGGTACCAAGCAGTTACACAGACTTTCAAATAGGAAATTATATTATTAAATTATTAATGATAGCGTGATTGATATTGTTATTAAAGCAGTATACATGCTGTAATATATGCAAATTCAAGACACAGTATCGTAACTTTATCATTAAGACAGATTTACAGCCACTCCAAACACTATCCATAATGATCTATGTCTTTCAGTGGTAAAATTCATGAAACACAAACATTATCAGAATCTAAAAACGTTAATTTCTGATTAAGACTGGGGCAAACAATTCTTCCTTCCACTAGGAGGCAACTACATGATGTTGAGAAGAAAAAGAATATCTTTGCTACATGCTACAACCACATTAGGACAGAAAAAAGTAATGATGCAGATCTTGGGACTAAAAGCATGACTATAATCAGTACATGCAATACTTTTCCATTCTAGCATAAAATATAGCTCGAATATTCATTACAGATATTACATTTTAACTCTATTTATAGATCTGTTTAATCCTCCAGACTAACCTGGGTTTAATCATCTGTTGTTTACCTTTAATGCACTAACTGTAATTTGCCTCTATATTTTAATGCAATATTATCATGTCTTGTGCTCGGTTTGGTATATTATTCTCTTACTGCAGTGTTGGTACAGTACAAATACTTCCTTTCTGGGGAGATACAGAGGGTCTCTCTACAAGCCCCTGCTGAGACCAATGGGACAGAATTCATCTGGGAGTGGACGTCACATGATGGAAGCTACACAAACACTCGGATAATAACTATACGGTCCGATGGAACGTATTCATGGAATTTGAAGAAGGAGTCTATGTCAAAACAAAGGATGTACAACATTTATCTACGAGCAAATTGGAAAGATGCAGGAGTCTTTACTTTTAGTCAAACTAAACCAGAGGAAGTAAACTTGGCCACGGTTGAAGTGTTCGCTGTAAAAGGTAAATGCACTCTTTCATGTAGTTTGGAAATGATGACATTACAAATAAGAAGATATATTTTTAAAAAACAATATTTATAAGACAAATGTAACACAAAGTTGAGGTATATCTTTCTTTTTTACTTTCAAAAAGGTTGAATCTGAAATTAGATTGAAATAATATGTAAAGTCATTCATATGTAATGTGTTAAAGGAGCTTTTACAGAGTACACATGGTTCCTATTGAATTCATATGCAGTCTGGTAGAGTTAAATTAACACTGGTCATTTTACTCTGTGAATAATAGGTCAATGTACCAGGAACAGCTTAATTGGACTAGAAAAGTGCCTTGTGTTTCTCATGTTATGACACAGTGATATGATATATGATATATTATGAGGGAATAGATCGGATTAGTCTATTTTTGAACAATACACACTACAAAAACCAAAGTTCCATCTCTCCATAGAATTCCCAACACAGAGCTGGAGGACTGTATATTGCTTTAAATGTAATGACTGGTTTTGAGACGTAGGCCACACAATGATTTGGGGAATATGTTGACAGTATTCTCTAAATCAATTGGTCTTTGCTCCTGCAGTGAAACCATTCCACCTGGACATAGCAAATGAAGGTTCTGATGTGGTCATGAGCTGTGAAGTATCACACCTTCCAGATTCAGCTATACTGAACTGGGAAAGGGACAGAGAACCTACTGCTAACACAAGGCTGATGTACAACAACACTGCCCACATCATCATCCACAGTGCTGACCGATACAGTGAGGGATCATATCACTGTACACTCAGATAGAACGGAGCACTTATTTTCAGCATTCCCAGGACACTTCAAGTCTATGAAGGTATGTTACTGTGGATACGGTCTTCACTGGAGCATTTACAAAATCATCCTGTTTCAACCTTTTTTCATGAGCAAACTTATGACTGTGAAACGTACATCATTCATTAAGATAAAGCAAGTAATGTCTTCCTAATTATCTTAAGACTCCAGCATAATAGATGCGTGATTGCATATTAAGTAGGAAATCTTGGGTTACCATATTTTAAAAAACTTGTCAGAAACACTATTCGCAGTTTACCACAGTATAACAAGGGCTGCCAAAGGTTTCATACATTTTTTTAAACTACAATTTCTGTATCAGACTATCAAAGTCAAGGGGCTAAAGGTTAATTTTCCTGGACCTGGTTGTGCTCAGTTCACAAAAAATAATCTGACTGAGATTATTATATTTTTCTGTTGACCTTCAGTTGATTGTATTGTGAACAGAGTAAGTAGGCAGGTTGCAATTTCGGTCTGTACAAATGGTACCGATATACACATGTGAACTCAAGTATAGACCTGGACTACCAAAAATTGGGCTGCACTGCCAGATTTGGTTAGTTGGCAAACCAGAGGAAATAAAATTTAATTTGGTTCAACAGCCCTGGGTGATTACCTGTGTTTGTAGGGTTGCCTAGCTACTGAAGGGCTGCTGGTTGGCTCATTCAGCTACAGCACCAATATGTGTACAGACAGTAATTCTAATCACAGCTTTATTTCCCAGGTACATATGAAACACAAAACACTCTGTACAGAGGAGGTTCGAACAGCAGTGAGGTGATGCTAGCCTGCCGTTCACTGAACTCATTCAGAACAGCTTACTGGAGATGGGTGGCATTGCAAAGGTCTGATCAAATCCTTGTGGCCTCAGCTGAAAAACAAAAGAGTGCTTTGATTTCCTTGGAGATAGATAAAGAGAGATTCTCATCTGAGGGCTTTGATGGGTCTAATTTTCCTCTGAGAATCTCACCAGTGAAGTTTGGAGACAGTGGAATGTACGTCTGTCATTGTGGACCCTACGTGAGAGCCACAGTAACTCTGGTAACTATTCAGGGTAAGTTTGCACTTCAGGTTTGGCTGATGCTTACACAATTTAGAGGACTGAATATATAACAGTATATGTTAACATGATGCTTATTAAAGTAGCCTTTTAAACAATAGTCTGTGTCATGCAATGTAACAAACTATAGCCATTTGCTAACAGTAAGCAACAGAAGCATTGATTCCAAGTCATAAAGGTAGTGCCCCTTAAAGAATCTCCATGACTAATACTGAATGCTATCTGGATTGAGAAAGATTTTCTGAAAAATAAATAAATAAATAAATAAATAAATAAATAAATAATTAAATAATCCATGTACATGTGCTCTCTCAGTTTCAGCAGTGTCCCCTGGTGGTCTGTCCAGGAATCAGTCAGTTGTGCTGAACTGTGAAATATCACAGGTGATCGGCTTTGTGACCCTGGCCTGGCTCCAGATGAAGGGGGGCAGCGGGGAGCTCATAAAACAAGAGGTCCTGAGTAAGAGGCACCCAACAAAGATGCTCAGTCTCACCCTGCCCACTCTGAGCAGAGACCAGCTGCACTGGGCATGTGCGGTGTTCACAGAGAGCATGCTCAGAGCACAGGTCCCCCTGCACCTTAGGCCACTGTCAGCACAGCCAGGTAGTGACACCTTCTGACCACACCCTCCACACCCACTGCACAACCCTCAACATGAGAATTCAACACAGGCCAACATGGTGGTCTGAGACTTAAGATGGTCTTTAGGTCTTTAGATGAACCTGAAGAGCCAAAGCCAGGTATTAACCTCCAACCACAGGCACAGGATTCATTACAACTTAGGGGGAGACAGTAGACCACCTAGTCTCTGTAGTCAAATCCAAAGTCTAACAAGCATACTAGCTAGTCTAACAATTCAGACATTGAAAACATTGGGGGTGACATGTCTCCCAGTCTCCCACTTAACCTATGCATATGCCTCCATCCACATCCTTATGAGCTTACTTAAGGCTTAAAATTCATTCAAATTGCAATGAGAAAGAATCAGAATCCAAAGGTTAAAATGGAGAGTGAAACCAGACCATGCCACTGAATAATAATGCTTCTGTCTCTCCTGTGCCCAAGTGTTTGTGAATATGACACTTCGCTTATCACACATTTGAAATCTGAATAGTGTTACTCTATGTAATAGCTTACAGTTTCAAATAAGTAATTAATGCCAATGTAACTCTCTGACCTGCCCCCTCTTTTCAAACCTTCCCATCGCAACACAGGGGTTTGTCAGAAATACTTGGGCTCAAGGATTGGAACTGTCAGTCTTCTGTATCTGAACAATTTAGCATTAAATTTAAAATATTACATATTTTATTGTACCATGGTTGGAATTTTAGAATTTTCCTTGCATAAAATATGCACTAGTCTCATGTAAATAATGAATGTATCTTGAAAATACAGCTAAATAAGAAAAAAAAACATTTTTAAAGAGTTAAATATTCTCCCTGTTCTGAGCTCCCTAGTTAAGTTTCCTTCTTTTGTGCCAACACAGATAATGGGAGGATGCTGGTGATTGGTTTGGCCTGTACTGCTGCTGTGTGTTGGAGTGCTGTTGCTGTTAGGAGGTCTGTTGTTTCGGCATCTGAAAACAGCAGCAGGTAAGAGCTCTTCATTCTGTTCCGAGTTCACCGTTCTCTCTGACAGAGCTTTCTAGAACACTTCCACAGCATTCTAGAGCATTCACACTAAAACAATATCTCTTATATTTTGTAGATTTGTCATATTTAAGACTCATTCATTCATTGCAAGTAGCAATTAGAGGGCTCAATGTGAAAGGAGCAGTTCTAAACTTGTTGCAAAGCTGCAAATGGAATTGATTTGATTGATCTGAAGATCATCAAGATCATCAATGACATACAACAGACAATAAAAACAATCTCATTTGTTCTTTTTAAAACTAATCCAGTACAGAGAAAAATGCTAAGAAAACAAACCAATGCCATACACAAGATCAACCAAATATGACCAATCAGTTCCCAGAGAGATCATTTACAGTTTGCTTAAATGTTTCCTCCCTCTCAGGTCCCTCCTCATCACCAGCTGAAGGGAAAGGTGCAGCTGATGCAGTCTACAGTAACATCACAGATTTGCAGCAAGGTCAAGGTAGTGTAGGGAAACAAGACAATTCACACGTAGCTTGAGTCAGTGCGGCAATGTAAGGGAATACACTACATTACAGGCATTTATCATACGCTTTTATACACACTGACTTCCACAGCTTTTTGCATTTAAAAAAAATAGCACCCATTTATATAGCTGGATCGATAGTATACTGGAGCTATACAGTACTTTCCTCAAGGGAACAGTAGCAGTGTCCTACCTGGGAATCAAACCTGCAACATTTTGGTTACAAAGCTAGTTGCCATGTATAGCTTGATCATAGTAAAGATTGAATCATACTTTATAAATTTGCCTGAGTGATCAAAAATTTAACATGGCTCAGTGCTCCTTATATGGTAAATCATATAAAGTTAATTTAAAAGGTTTCCTTAAATAATTCTGTCTCTTACACTCCTATCTACATTAGCAGTGGATGAGAATGGTGATTCCAGTGCAGCTGGTGCAGTCTATAGTAAGCTAAAGAAAGTCGCAGAGCTGCCAAAAGATCAACTGGCTTAACTGAACTATTGATATGCTGCATGAACCGGTGAACTCATTCACGGGAAAGCTTGCATTATGGGCCAGTTTCTAATCCTAGACTAAATTCAAAACTCCACTTGGTCCAGGAATAAGCTTAATCTGCGTTAGTGAAACCGGCCCCGTGCGTTCCATGTGCCAAATGTGTGTGGGAAATTAATTACACTGAACAACTGGAATTGGGACCATTTTGGTGCATCAGACTGCACCTCCTGTACTTCCAAGGATGCACACTTAAGTAATACCTGAAACTATTAGTAAAATTATGTGTTTTTCTTATCAAAACAAAAGTGCATACCAGGGATTGCACCTTTGCCTTCTCTTAAAAAGAGGCTGAGTTGCAGGTATGCCTGGACTTCCACAGCCCGGACCATGTTAGTCAGACCCGTTAATTGACCCCGGTCTGATATAAATGCAGTGTTTAAGCCTGGCCAGAATCATTTGTAAAATATGATGGATATGAGATTGCGCAGGCAGGACATAACCGGCCTTTTCCTGTCAGGGTTAGAGGGTGGGTTTGAGGTTGGGGCTGCATCAATTAAACCTCATACTCACTAGCGATTGTAGTTTAAAAATGGAAGTATTCGAGGCCTCATGCACACATACACACGAGCATTAAAACCTGTTTTGAAAACCATTTTAGCTTCTTTAAACAATTAGAGTAAAAGGAGGAAGTGGGAAAACTGTGGGGGAAAAGATTCAGTAAAAATAGGTCACCTTGTCAGGAGACCTGTCATTTCTAAACCAGAGGTTTGTTTGCTAAAATGTCCACAAGAGGGAAATATGCACCAAGACTCACACTTTTACTGTGAAGCAGAGGTGGAAAAATCTAGGTTCAGATAGCAAAAATCCTCCCCAGTATTTTGTTGCAATCAAGTTGATTTGCTAATTAGCACAATCTTTCAACCAGGAGGCAAAACTAATCAGCTGGCTAAGTTCAAGGGGGGAAGAAATATGACAGAACTTTTACTTTCTGACCCCTGGACTTTCAACCTCTGCAGTTCAGACACTCTGTACACGCACGAGCGGGGTCCTGGAGTCACAGGCTCAAGCGGGGGCCACATATATCTGTATTATACATTTCATACATTCATATATGTGTATTTTCATACATATGTTTTATACCTTTTCTTACTAATAGGAAACCCAGATACCCCTAAAGAGGAGAATGACAGTGAGGAGCTCCAATACTTAATATTTTCCTTGACCACTCCCAGTCTGGGTAAGTTTGTTATACTAAGTGTCATCCTAATAAAATGGTATATTACTCTTGCCAGTTTATGAGATTTCTCCAGTGAATACAGTGGGAGTAACATCTTAAGTTTGGGCACATATTACCTTATGAAAGGGGTGCAAAACTTCGTTCCTGGAGGGCTGGCGGTGGCTTTTATTCCAACCAACTATTCTGGTCTAATTTTCTAAACCACTGTTTTCACCAATGCTGTTCACTCCACTGCTGAAATGCTCCAACTAAAGATATACTGTGTTCAATCTGCAGCTGCAGCTCCTTGCTTCTCTAAAATTTCAGGGCAAGTAAATGATTGAGATAATTAAATCATTACAAGCAGACGGTCTAATGGAATCCTGAAACAGATAAGCCTGTGTTGCCCATCAAATTAGCAAAAGCAAAATGCAGTACTGGGGGTTCACAAATGTGGTGCTGGTTAGTCACAAGTTCTGCTGGTTTTTGTTTTATGCTTAAAACAAGCAACTAATTCAGTCCCAATAATTACTGTTTGATCTTTTAACCGCTGTTGGGTGTTGCAGACCCTCACAGACAACAACGGAGGCAGTTGAACCCCCAGTCTCATTCTGTAAGTATGTTCCCTGAGATACTCAGGAGAATAACCATAAGGATTTTCTGTTCATCTGCGTATTATAATGCAGGCACTGCATATCATATTCATACAACCAATAAAAAATGGTTACATTTTGTGTATGGATGGTCCACTTTGTTGAAAAGTTTTAATTTCATTGATTTCATTGTACTAAGTTCATATTTAAGATTCTGATATGTCATATTTCTGCAGGAACAAGAAGAAAATGATAAAGTGATCTATGCAAGTATCTGCATAACGTAATATGGATAACATTTCAATGATTCAAATGGATAAATGAAACAAAAAGCCCACATTTAAATTTGACATTTGAAGTCTGTACAGTGCAACTCAAATGGAGATGGAAAAAGACAATCTTACCAATATCTGTTACTATGTGAATATGCCACTGTTGCATTCTGTTTTGCTAAAAGAAGCTTTTACATGCATCTGATAATATTTAGATTTTGACTGTGAACAACACAGTTGTATTCTGGAAGATATATACGTTAATAAGTGTTTTTTGTACTGTTTCTGTACTGTTTTTTGCAGTTTTTTTTTCTTTGTTTTAACAATGTGTACTCCGATTTGTTGACTAATTAATGTAAGAACAGCAGAGAGTGATATTGTTCAAGAAATAAGCAACATATTTATGTACAGGGTAGTAGTGTCTGGATATGGTGGTGTGATCTTCAGCGTGCTTTTATCTGTTGTTAAGATGTATACTTTTTATTTTTAGTAATAAAACAGCTGTGAAAAGGAACTGCATTATTAATTATTATAAGAACCCAAAATTAAACACAGTTAGTTACTGTGACACCGGCAGCACATGCAGTGTCTTCTGGGCCAAACCGTGTGAGATTTCTCTGTCCCTCAGCCCCAGTGTCACTGCAGGCAGAGCAGATAAAGGTGAGTCCTGATTACCTGGTTGCCTACAGCTGTGACTGCAGGCCAAATGAACCACTTCCCCCCATGGCTGGATTATGGACCGGGACAGTGGGGCCAGTGACCCGGGGCCTCAGACTGCCAGTGGGCCTCCAGTCCTCAGGCTGTGCGCGGTGTGGGGCCCAAGACTTCCAAAGGAAGCTGAACGCCAGGGTCCTCAGTGCGCACAGCGCAAGCTTGCCACTAGGCCCCTGGGTGCTTAACCACTAGGGCCCCCCACACCCCTCAGCGCTCACAATGTGGCCGCTCGGTGCTTACAGTGTGAGTTAACCACTAGGGCCCCCAGGCCCCTGGGTGCTTACAGTGTGAGTTAACCACTAGGGCCCCCAGGCCCCTGGGTGCTTACAGTGTGAGTTAACCACTAGGGCCCCCAGGCCCCTCAGCGCTCACAATGTGGCCCCTCGGTGCTTACAGTGTGAGTTAACCACTAGGGCCCCCAGGCCCCTGGGTGCTTACAGTGTGAGTTAACCACTAGGGCCCCCAGGCCCCTGGATGCTTACAGTGTGAGTTAACCACTAGGGCCCCCAGGTCCCTGGGTGCTTAAAGCGTGAGCTGACCACTAGGGCCCCCCAGACCCCTCAGCGCTCACAATGTGGCCCCTCGGTGCTTACAGTGTGAGTTAACCACTAGGGCCCCCGGGCCCCTGGGTGCTTACAGTGTGAGTTAACCACTAGGGCCCCCAGGCCCCTGGGTGCTTACAGTGTGAGTTAACCACTAGGGCCCCCAGGCCCCTCGGTGCATATATCGAGCGTAACACCTGGGCCGCTTGGTACATACAGTGCATGCTTAAAACGAGAGCCTCTCGGAGAGTACAGTGCTGTACAACTGAGCCACTGGTTGGAACGCTACAATATGCTGTGACATGATACAATATTCACCAACAAGTCAGTTCATTCTGCATAACAGGACAGTTTGAAGGGCATCATGTTATGGCAAGCCATTCATTATTTGACTTACCGTAACTAGCTATCCCTTTATTTTAGCTAGCTGCCCATTTTCCCTAGCTAGCTGCCCATATGATTCAGCTTGTTAACAGAAATTAGGCGCAGATTTTGGGGGACACGTCCCCCTCAATATTTAGAACACGTGCATTTGTCCCCCCCAATAAAAACATGAAAGAAGCATTTCCACCATAAATTGATGCAGAAAAGGCACAAATTGGTGCATAAAAATTCACCAGAATGCAGGAAATGAAGTGTTTGACAATCAAAATTTCCTGGGGGAGGACCCCCAAACCCACCACTTAATGTGTCCCCCCAATGTTCAAACTAAACTTAGCCAATGATTTAGCTAGCTGCCATTATTGCCAGCTAGCTATCCTTGCAACCAAATTAGTTGCACTAAAATGCCAGCTAGTTCACTAACTATTGGCCTAAAACTCAGCTGTCTAACTAGTTAGGTGGCACACAACTTAACTAGTTAGTTAGGTGGCATTTGATCACGGGTCATCTGTGTGAAAGGGGTATAAGATAAAGGGGTAGCTAGCTACAGTAGGTTGAATAAATGTTAAAAAAAAGCATGCCAGTCATGATGCATAAATCAAAGCTACTAGCTAACTATTTGTGCTATTGGTTCAAAACTACTATTTGCTCAAAAGATGGGATGCTGTGGCCGTGGGCATAAAAACCTCATTGAGAGCTTATTAGCTAGCCCAAATGAACAAGTATGCTAAATGCACATTCTGTTGTTGTTACGCACTAGCACACTGTTTAGTGGTTATCATTTAATATTGTCTTTTTTTTTGGGGGGGGGGGGGGGCTCCAAAAGACATGTGCCCAGGGGCGTCACGGGACCATGAGCCGGCCCTGCTTCCCCCAGCCCCTGCAGTTACCACAGTAATCACACCTCTCCAGCTAAATAGGACGGAGTGTGGCACAGTGGGTAAAGAACTGGGCTTGTAACCGAAAGGTCGCAGGTTCGATTCCCGGGTAGGGCACTGCCGTTGTACCCTTGAGCAAGGTACTTAACTGAAATTGCTTCAGTATATATCCAGCTGTATAAAAAATGGATACAATGTAAAATGCTATGTAAAAGTTGTGTAAGTCGCTCTGGATAAGAGCGTCTGCTAAATGCCTGTAATGTAATGTAATGTAAATAGCTTAGATAGAACAGTTTGCACTTCCTGTTTTTTGAGCCATTTCCTGTGAAGTTTACCATGTTGAAAGGCTGGACAGCAGTAAGAAGGGGTGTGCAGGGCATTGGCCATGGTAATGGTGACAGACACACACAGAAAAGCAGACAAAAGATTGTAGCATGCTGCATGCAAACACAGCAATATACAACACATATTAGCCTGCTACACGTAGCAATCAACATGAAAGTCAAATCATGATGTAAATAGAAGAACTAGATAGTCATGAAAACCTGTATGTGGGGTACTGGTCTGAACACCACACATGCATTGTTTGTTGTCAGTTGGTTGTCCTTTAGCCATGATCTAAGTGTACTGGCAAAGGAGTGATGTGATGGGCAGGTTTGTGTGGTGTGATGCAGGGCTGGGAGTGGCCACTGATCGATCACATGGTGAACTTTCTGCTTAACAGGATCCTCCACCAAACAAGGAAAAAGGCCCATCTGGCAACCAAATGCTTCTCAGGCAAAGTAATAACAAAACTCAGAAACAACGACTTGTACCCACAGCAGCCCATCACATCACTCCCCCTAAGCTCTCTCCTTTAGGCCTGAGCACCAGGCCTTTTATTAGGCCCAATGATCAGGTAATAGGCCACAGATGTAATGACTACAATACAGCACAGCTGTATCCATACCTGTGTGTGGGGCTGGTGCTGCCCCCTGGTGGACAGCAGCACCCCAACTCCCCACCTGGCATCATAATGGCTAGTGGCAGCGTGGCTAGAACTGTGAGTTGCTAAAAGTGCTTTTCCTTCCTGAAACTGTACAGTTCCCACTTTTCCACAGATCTGGTTGAGCTAATATTAGATTTCGGTAAAAGCCATTTAGGTGGAGGCTCCAAATATGTAATTAGAATGTTTGCAACTGAACATTCTAATGCTGACGTAACAATCGCTGCTGGAAATCAAAAGCAAAGTCCTAGAACACTGACTCAGAACATTGAAGAAACATTCCAAAAAACCTACCCTTCAAAGGGTTTATCTTTACAAAGGTAGTGTGTGGAGGTGGAGGAGTGGAGGTTAATAAGACACATGTCAGTGCTTATTACAGTGTTTTAGCAAGTTGTGACTTCTTAGGACATTGCAGTGGCGATGGCTATTTGGCTTTCTGTCCAGGGTCTTAAGGGTTTATTTGCACACAGACTCAAAGCATGTCAGTGTGGTTTTGCTTGCTTACACCCCCTTGTCAGACATTGTGTCAGATAAGGTACTTCCTCTTTGTTCGGTCATTTCTTGTGAAGTATACTTTGTAAAAAGGCTAGACACCAATAAGAAGGGCTGCATAGGGCATCAGCCATGGCAATGGCACTGTGGTGGACCCTGTTGTGGATATCAGGATACTGTCACAGACTTTCAACTGAGGGTGAGTCCCACTTTCTGTCTTAATAATATATTCATTAATTAATTTATTTATTCATATATAAAGTTCAGGAAAATGCAGCCAAATGTACAATAATAGAACAAAATTAAAATGGACAAATCGTCAATTTCTATATCGTCACTATGGAAGGGTGAAATATTATACAGTCACTTAGCAGAACATGGAAAAAATGTCTTAACTATAAATGTCTTATTTATAACAAAAAGTGTCACAGAGGCTGCTACTACTATATAAATTGATCCAGGCTTTTTCTTTGTTTGCTTGTTTTCTGTTCAAAATTCAAGAGGAAGCAAAAGGTTCAAAGTGACAGCATATTACTTTTATCAGTGAAATGGCTTCATATTCAATGCAGCTACACAGACTTTTCAAATATGAAATTATATAATAACCATTAATGACAGTGTGATTAATATTGTTATTAAAGCATTATTCACGCTGTAAAATATGCAAATTCAAGACATTGTTTTGCATAGTTACTTTATCTGTCATGGTTCTGAGTTTCTGTCTCTGTTTTTCCTTGTTGGGCCGCCAGATGGCGGCACTTCTGTTTGTGTCCTGTTCGGTCCCCTGTTAATTGTATTATTGCTTTCAATTATTTTATTATTGTCTCATTATTTAATCATCATCCCCACCTGCCTCATTTTTCCTTCCCTCTGGTTTGATTGTTCTTTGAGTTCACCTGTGTCTTGTTACCCCTGTCTATTTAAGTTCTTTGTCCCCTTGACCCGAGTGCTGGTTCCTTGTGTTTGTTTCCGACTTATGTTTGTTATGACCGTATGTTCCTGTGATGTTCTGTGCAAGGACCCAAACGCAGACCAGGGAAATCCAAAAAACGTTGTCTTTATTCAGTCCAAAGTTCAAAGCCAGGTAATCAGAGATAGGACGGTACAAAATCGAGTTTCCAAAAGAATAGTGGTAAATGGGCAAAAAATCAAAAACCAGGAGATCAGATAGGCGAAGGTACAAAGGAACAGGCAAAAGAGAAGTCAAAACAAAGCGAAGGTCAAACCAGAAAGCAATCAAACAAAAGGGGCAGGCAAACTCGAAGTCGTACAGAAAAGGCATCTCAGGAATCTCGATAAACAAAGGCTTACAATACATCGGCATCAGTTCTGACAGGGAGCTGGTGGAAAAGACTGACATTTATACACTGGGGACGGTAACAATCAAGGAGGGGTTACTTGAGTGAGGGCAGAGTAACAAACAACATCCAGGTGAAGAACATTAGGATAACTAATTAAATGACAGGGGACTGACAAAACGTGGACTGGAATCACATAGACAACAATGATTACAGACGGCCTGGGTTTAGCAGGTAAAACACGTGCAGAGAGAGAGAGGTGCAGTTAGAGCAAGAGACAGGTGCAGGCAATTGCAGAACTCAGCGTTAGGGCAGACTAGAAAGAAAAGGGGCGGAGCTACAGCGCAGCATGGAAAAGGGGAGAATGGTTAATGTATTAGTATAGTGATTTAAACTATCAAAAACCCAAAACTTTGTTAATCCATTAGTAATATTAACATGTTAGTATATTAATGAGGTTAGTACTTTACAATCTATAAGTTAGTAAGGATTAGTAGAAATTAGTAAGACTAGATATAAGCAGGAAGTAAGTAAAATGAGACTGGAAAGAAGGGGGGAAACCATGAAAACCCGGAACCACCCGAATAGTGAAATCAGGCAAATACAGGGGAGTGAAGCAGCTCAGGGAACACAGACACAGAGACGGCACTGGGGAGACAAGTGACCGGGAGAATGAAAATACTGGGACGGAGGATGTGAAAAATAAACTTACAGAAACATAAAATAAACACTAACAGCAAACAGATACTAATACAGACTACAACATGTTCCTACCCGTGGTTTTGACCTGATTGTGCTTCTCCCTTTTGTTTTCTGTTCTTGTGAAGTTCTGTTTTTTTGTATTCTTTTAGTTTTGTTATATGTACCTTGTGGCTCTTCGTTTGTTCTGTTTTTTTTTTGTTAGTAAAATCTTATTTGTATCTACATTTTTGAGTTGTTCCCACTCTGCGCCTGGGTCCTATCCCCCGTACCATGACATTATCATTAAGACAGATTTACAATCACTCCATACATGATCCACAATGGTCCATGTCTTTCAATGTTAAAATTCATAATACAAAAGCATTATAAGAAGCTAAAAATGTTCATTTATGATATGGAGAACTGTAAGCAGTTATGGTTCACTTTGCTAGCTGTCCACTAGTAGACTACTACAGGATGTTGACAAGAAAGGAAATATCTTTGCAATGTACCACAACCACATTGAGGACAAAAAAAGGAATCATAATGATCTTGGGTTTAAAACCATGACTATAGCTGGTACAAGCAATACTTTTCCATCTTACGCTAAAATATACCTCAAATATTCATTATAGTTGTGGGGATTATATTTTTATCTCAGGTTATAAATCTGGGATTAACTTTAATGAACTAACTGTACTTTGCCTCCATATTTAAATGCAATATTATCATGTCTTGTGCTCAGTTGGATCTCTGTATTTGGTATGTTCTTCTCTTACTGCAGTGTTGGTGCAGTACAAATACTTCCTTTCTGAGCAGATACGGGGGGTCTCTCTACCAGCCCCTGCTGAGACCAATGGGACAGAATTCATCTGGGAGTGGACGTCACATAATGGAAGCTACACAAACACTCGGATAATAACTATACAGTCTGATGGAACGTATTCATGGAATTTGAAGAAGGCAAAGATGTCTATTTCAAAAGAAAGAACATATGACTTTATTCTCAGACCAGAGTTAGAAAATGCAGGAGTTTTTACTTTTATTCAAACTAAACCAAAGAAAGTAAAAGTGGCCCAGTTTGATGTATTCGCTATAAAAGGTAAATTCGGGCTTTGATGCATTTTATAAATGATATTATTAATGATGTAAACACCTCACAGCTAGACCAATGAGGGTTTGTAGCTGGAGGGGAAGGCACCGCGTGTTTTTCCCATGGCTGGTGTGATTCAAAACCGGAGATGTTAGTTATTTTTCCTCTGTTCGTAAGAACAGGGCACAATTCTACTTAAGAATGCACTGGTTCCGTTGCCACGGGTCAGATATGAAGGCGCTGCTTCATATCCCGCTTAAAACTGGCCTGAAACGGACCAGTAACATTCTTGTGACTTTCCGTTCGCAAACGGGGCTATGCTGTCATCAGAGATATATCTGACTTGTCGCCGGACTGTCAATATTCCAATGGGACCATCAGAATATTCACAAATGCGCGGAACAATACATCAAATATATCCATGACCGCAGCAAGTAAGCGAAACAGTTACTATGGTTTACTCTCGTAATAATCTGACTCCAAATGAAATTAGAATTTAAAATTTGGTTTTAACTATACGTGGATCTTGGAGTGGTTACACTCGACTCTCTCTTGTGCCATCATTCCTCAATATATGCTCCCGGGTTTAGCACTATTGTTAAATCTCAGTTCGGTGAAGCCCCCAGAGGGTAGGAGGCGGACCACCATAATACATGCCTTCCTTTGTGCATAGATAGTTATGAGCCCAGGACAGTGTGTATCTATCGGGTTCCTTAAGGCGAATTTGACAAGAACCGGCGTATAACGCCCATGGGTCCTCTTAAGCCAAAACACCAGAACCAATACAACACCAATCCCGTTAGCGGGCAGATCGTGGTCGCCTATCTAACTTGAAGACCTCATTAAAGACTTTCGCTGTACTAGACCCCTGATCAGTAGGTCCTAGTCATAATTGTCCCCCTGAGTATTTAATCGGAATTTCGGCTGAAAAGAAGATAAAATGGATTAGAGTCATAAAGACCACGCAAGTTAAAAATAAGAAGAATTTATTGAACAGGCAGGTAGGTCATTAGCTTCAAATTAACAGTCAATTTAAAATATGGAAGGTTTTTTAAAACATAAATACAGAGTAAAAAGTTTTTACCCAGCCTGTTTAGCTACACACGGAATCACAGCGTCTGCGCAGTGTGGGAAGTCGATTGCGATCTTCCTTGTCTAGCTACACACAGAGCACAGAGTATGTGCAATGTGGGAAGTCGATTACGATCTTCCTTGTTCAGCAGCGCACAGAACACAGGATATGTGTCGTGTGGGAAGTCGGTTACGATCTTCCTCGATTGCTTTGTTTCCTTTCCTTTTAAGCCAAATCCTGCGTTTGGTCTAGGCGGCATTGCCATAAATTAACCTGGCCGAATAATAAAATCTGGAATTTCGGCCCCCACCATCCGGAGGCTGTTGTTAAACCAATTAGTGGGGAAATTTGGAAAGGAGATGATTACCAGAGAGGACATTCCATTGGAATAGTTTTTTCCTGAGTTTCTGAAACTATGTTTTATCAAATCCTATTTGGTATGAAACATATTTCATTCAATTTCTTGAATTTCCCTGAATACGTCCATACCAAACATGTCAAGGGGATGTAATATTATGGTGCAGTTGTCATGAAAATACCCTTTTGTTGCACCATTTTACATGCAATCCATGTTATTACTACATAAGGCATAATACAGTAATATAATGAAAACATGTGCATGGTTTGTACGGTTTTCCGGGGTTTGTAAATATAATACACAGATGGTTTAGAGTCCAGATCCAGAAAAGAAATAAAAAGTGTAATGACGGAGGGGCCCACATAAGGGCACTGTGGTACTGTCACGTGCAGTTGCCCCACCATTTGGCCAGAGTCCTGATGATCTTTTTGCCCTTAATAGCCCCAACACACACACACCCACAACCCTAGACAAAGAGACTAGTTCCCCTTATCTTAGTCGTGTCCAGATGGCAACATTCCAGAGAGCCAACGGCTTGCTCACACAACCATAAACAACCAGTCCAGTTCCCCTAATCTCAGTCTTGTCCAGAGGGTAACAGTCCAGAGAGCCAAATGGCCTGCTCATCCAGAGGAAGTCCGAGTAACCTATTGTTTTATCACAAGGCTCTCGGGTCCTTTGAAGTACAGGATGTCTCAGCCTGCAGGCTCGTTCAAATGTCAGCCTTTTCTGGGTCCCAGTTTGAGTCCCCTCTTACAATGAGATTATACAGTATCTCTTTCATACTATGTGTAAGAAAATATAACA
The DNA here is from genome assembly GCA_039654925.1 of Anguilla pacifica. Classification (NCBI taxonomy): domain Eukaryota; kingdom Metazoa; phylum Chordata; class Actinopteri; order Anguilliformes; family Anguillidae; genus Anguilla; species Anguilla pacifica. Next base: position 3,577,372 of record CM077300.1, on the reverse strand, counting down.
CAAAGTTCAAGTTACATCTTGTATTTTACATTAAAAAAGCTGAATCTGAAATTAGATTTAATTTATACACATTGTAAAGCTGCCCAGCAAAATGTTAAGTGTTAAATCAACTCGTACACATTTAACACGGTAGCTACTGAACACGTGTACTCCGTCAGAGTTTAATTAACATTGGACATTTTACTGTGTGAATAATAAACCAATGTATGAGGAAAAGGTAGGTTGGATCATATGGGAAGGTAGTGGCTCATAGTCCTCATGTTTGGACACATTGCCTTATTAAATCTGAGGTAATATAGATCAGCATTGTCGATTTATTTAGAGTACATCGCACAACAAAACCAAGGTGAAAATTTTCACTTTATGGTTATATTTTTTCTTTCCCGAATCCATAGAATTCCCAGCAGAAAACTGGAGGACTGTATATTGCTTTAAATTTGATGGCTGGTTTTTTAGATGTAGCCCACACAATGATTTGATGAAAACATTCACAAGCTTCTCTGAATCAATTGCTCTTTGCTCCTGCAGTGGAACCGTTGCGCTGGTCCAGAGAAAATGAAGGTTCTGATATGATCAGGAGCTGTGAAGTATCACACCTTCCAGATTCAGCTACACTGCACTGGGAAAGGGACAGAGAACCTACTGCTAACACAACGCTGATCTACAACAACACTGCCCACATCATCATCCACAGTGCTGACCGATACAGTGAGGGATCATATTACTGCACACTCAGATGGAACGGAGCACTTATTTTCAGCATTCCCAGTACATTTGAAGTCTACAAGGGTATGTTACTATGGATACAGTTTTCACTGGAGCATTTGCAAAAGCATCCTGAGCTTTAACCGTTTTCCATAAGCAAATTTATAACTGTGAAGCACTTCTTTCATTACGATTAAATATAAACCCAAGTAATGTCTCCATATTGCCTATTTGAAAACTGTTTTGGTCTGTACAAATGGTACAGATATAGACAAGTATAGTCCACTATATACCATGGGCCTCATTTATAAAAATGTTCTTAGATTTATACTTAGTATTAAGATAATTTCCGACGGTGTGCTTACGATTCATAAAAGATAGTGAGCATAAATAACCTTGCTTACTCAGATTCTATGAAGCCCATTTGTAACTTAGGCACCTGTGATCGATAAATCTCAAATTAACTTAAAATTGATGGCACCTGAACATGCCTTACAATCAGCAATTTCCCCTTATATAATGCTAGCACAAATAAGGGTTTAGTCAGTAATAACCATGGACCAAAAGGGAAAAGCAAATATTTTGGAAGATCATCATGCGCAACAAAGCCATTCCGGTCTCTGAAAACACTTTCCCATCTAAAAGCACAGTTTTCAATGTCTTCCAATAACGCAAGAACAGCCATGGTTACTTTTTTCTAATTTGACACACTATTTATTTTACTATAAAACACTTTGTGTCTGCCAATTAATCCCTCACACCTTTAATTGATAATTTCTATCAGATTGTTCATAAAGCTAATGCAAAGTTCACCACAGGCTTGGACGCATATGCGTCCCAAACTGCAATACCCCTACATAACCAGCAGGAAAATCACTTTCGTCAAGTCTAGACATTGCGTAGAGATAAGATCATTTCCACGTCAAAGTAAGGTTTTATAAATAAGTACTTGTACGTGGTTTTCTGCGTAAATCGATTAAGATCAAAATTGATCATAAGTCTGTTCTATAAATGAGGCCTTTGGGCTACAAAAAATTGGGCTGGGCTGCCGGATTTGGTCACTTGGCAACCCAGAGGACAAAATATAATTTTGTTCAACAGTCCTGGCTGTTTACCCATGTTTGTAACCATGCACCAGAGCAGACACCTGTAGGGTTGCCTAGCTACTGAAGGGCTGCTGGGTGGCTCATTCAGCTACAGCACCACTCTGTGGTTCATGGATGACCCCCAAGGTCACGGATCGAATCTGGACCATGCCAGTGCAGAAGGTTCAGTCAGTTAGGGGTCTGTGTTTCATTGCTCTCTTGCGCCCCCCACTGTTGGGGCGAGTGTTTGTGGACTGCATGCCAAAGCTGCATACAAGATGTGTTCCTTCGACTCAACTACATGCAAGCTGGCTGTGGGCTGTGGAGTGAAAACAAGCAGGCTGGAGACAAAAAAAACAGATTGGTGGACAAAAAAAATAAAGAAAAAAACTAGCTACGATGAAGTCACAATACTTGACATATTAAGTATTTTAACATTTTAATGCTGAAATTCCTTCAAACAGTACATGCAAGTTTCCATCTGAGACAACGATAATACACAAAAAATGAAGCAATAGGGTAAATAAGGGACAAAATGTACAGTAGAGGATACCATACTGTAGGCATGGCTCACTCACCCATTAAATACAAATGACACTTACTTTTGATTCTCATGTACTGTGATTTAAAAAATATAATAAATTTAAATTAGAATAACTATTGGGATGGCAGGTATGCCATCCCGCCAAGTTACGCCTTGGCGGGGGCATGCCCCATACCTATACAGCACCGAGAGTTTGGCACTTTTCAGGGTTCCCCACAGAAATAACCACAACAGCCACAGACACTCAGCCCTTAAAAACATTAAATTCTGTACATTCTGACCCCATTTCAACAGACAGATTTCATAAACAACTTCACATGTCCACACAATAAAGCCCCAAACTAAGGGGATTTTGCGTTTTCTCCTTCTTCTTCTTCTTCTTCTTCTTCTTCTTCTTCTTCTTCTCATTCTTCTTCTCATTCTTATTTTTCCTGCCGCCTATCCCACTAATAACATGTCTGCCCATTGGACATTTTACCGACACCCGCCAAATCTTCACGTACACCACCCAATGAAAAACTCGCATACACACGCAAAATACCCATATCTATTTACTCTGAAACTTTTCCAGTACAAACAGCTAGTCCGTCTGTGGCCTAGTGGGTAAGATTACAGTCTTGGGAACACAGGATCTGAGGTTCAAGCCCAGCTAGGAACGCGTTACTTTAATCTCCTTTTACCCTCACTAATACACACGCAAAATACCCATATCTTTTTACTCTGAAACTTTTTCAGCACAAACAGCTAGTCCGCCGGTGGTCTAGTGGATAAGGTTATAGTCTTGGGAACACAGGGTCGTCGGTTCAAGCCCAGCTAGGAACGCGTTTCTTTAACCTGCTTTTACCCTCACTAATAATTGTCTACTACTTCTCAATTATTGCTTTTGCACCATATCTACCAGCCGTTCCCCGACGTACCGTCTGCACGTTCAATTGTTAACCGGCTACAATATTGCAAAGCCATATGGATTCAACGGGAGCTCTTCTGTGCTTACTCGCCTGTGTTCTTCTTTAAAACCACGGACAGGTTTGCTAATGATATTTCACACATTGCACAGCTATGTCATGGTGCTGCCCTAACAAAGTGACAGACTAGTAAACTTCCGCTTGAAGGATCGAATCCCGCCTCGCCCTCAGGCAGATAATTCCCTCTTTTACACTAACGTTCTCTTAGGCTTATATTTCCTTTACCAAAACTCACTCATGGCCACCCATATGCATTTCATGACGGCAAATGTATTCCTTTTATTAAAAAAGTTACACTCACCGCTGTGCCATTTCTACTAACTACATTTCTTCACTTGGCTACCGTACAAAACCTTCTTATCAGCAAACGCCACGTTTCTACATTCATGTTACCTCGCCCCCTTCTCTATCTAGCCACATACAAACAATTACTACGTATGTACGTTCTGCAACTCCCCATTAAAATATTACATTTAAAATTATGATTCACTCTCAATTATAACTACTAGTACTGAACATGAAAAAACCACAGCACTGCAATAGATTTCATATGTTATTTAACCCTCCACTTTAACAGCTAACGCTTTATAGCGACTGTTATATATACCGTTCGATAAGGAATATAAGCTCGCTCATGGTCACTCCATTTACTTCGCACTATACTCCGTGATCATGTCAACCTTCACCTACATGCCCATTCTGCTAAAAACGTATTGCTTCAACTACGCAATTTCATAATTTCATCCTCATTTCTCTCAAACTGTTGTTATTTTCTCATATGCAAAGCCTGCTGGGACATATGCGTCTGCTCCTATTCTCCACTATCATGTTTTCCGGTTCTAGTTCAGCAAAACAGCGAAGAGGATTCCTACCTGCAGATAAGCCTATCAAAATTCCTTATAAACCTTACAAACACTAAAAGTGCATCTCCACGAAATAACAGACAACGGAGCAGGACAGAAGGCTACACAAGTTGCGACCTAGGGAGTTATAATTCTACGGGCTTGCTGATTCTTTTGTCAGTCAAGGCTCGTTGGATGGACGTCAAATCCGTGAGTACATACACTGGCCATATTTCATCTGCGTTTCTCATACGTTTATGCTTACGCCACCGCACGCTTTCTGACAGCCACTGTTTTACATATATAGCAAACCCAAACTGCTGAACGGTACACGCTCATCAGACTGTACAAATTCACACAACGATGGCCATAATCCACAACCGTTTCTTACAGGGTCACTTCGCATTTCTCACTCTCATAATAAAACCCTTTGCAAAAAGAAATGATATCTCATAAAAAACACGTTTTCAACGTACAAAAATGCCAAGTTACTCAAAAGTACTGATATCAAAATGACGCCAAGTTACGGTACTACAAACAATATAGGCTATCTTGCCTTACCGAAATGACATAAGATGTATTTCAAACCAATGCTACCCAATGTTTCCTCAATTCTTTCAAGTCACTTGGCCCTGTGTTGTGTAATCTTACCATTTCACAATGTCATGCAAACTTTGTGTCACATCAAAGAGTCAAATATTTCGAATCGCCTCATAGAACACATTGAAATTAATGTACAAAACTGCTGCTGAGTAACTACAGGAAGCATCTTTCTCCAGAAAACATGTTTATACTTGCTTCTAAACTGAATTTGAGTACATGTGCAAGTTATTGTATATTTGCTACGTACAATAAATACTGCATGTACAACACATATTGTACATACATACATACATAGAGAACTTCTTTATCCCCATGGGGACATTTCCCTCCCAGCATGTTACATTCACATTTACGAACACACACTTATACCAAGAAACATACTATCATTCACGCAACAGAAAGGCTGGGCAGCGAAATACATACATACCAATACAAATTGGACATATACACGCCTATTCAATCAATCTTGACTGTGAGAGAGCCATCCACACATATGTTTGGCCTGTCCATGTAGTGCATGCTTATACACACAGGGCCAAGTGACTTGAAAGAATTGAGGAAACATTGGGTAGCATTGGTTTGAAATACATCTTATGTCATTTCGGTAAGGCAAGATAGCCTATATTGTTTGTAGTACCGTAACTTGGCGTCATTTTGATATCAGTACTTTTGAGTAACTTGGCATTTTTGTACGTTGAAAACGGGTTTTTTATGAGAGCTTTTATACAAGGTATACTTTACAGGAAATGCCTGAACAAAAAGGAACTACCTCATTTGACATTTGGCTTGACAAGCTGGGTGCAGGTAAGCAAAACCACACTGAGATGCCTTGAGTCTGTGCGCAAATAAACCCTTAAGAGCCTGGACAGAAAGCCAAAAAGCCACCAGCACTGCTATGTCCTAAGAAGTCATAACGGGTTGAGCTGGGAAAACACTGTAATAAGCACAGACATGTGTCTTGTTTATAAAATTCTAAATGGCCAGGCCCACCTCCACACACTACCTTTGTTAAGAAAAACCCTTTGAAGAGTAGGCTTTTTGGAATGTTTCTTCGGAGTCAGTGTTCTAGATCTCCATTGCTTTTGATTGCCAGCATCGATTGTTACATCAGCATTAGAACGTTCAGGTATGAACATTCTAATCACATATTGGGCTTATACAGAAATCTATTAATAGCTCAACCAGATCTGGGGAAAATGGGAACTGTATAGTTTCAGGAGGGAAAAGCACTTGTAGCGACTCACAGTTCTAGCCACATTGCCACTAGCCACTGTGCTGCCAGGAAGAGAGTTGGGGTGCTGCTGTCCACCAGGGGGCAGCACCAGCCGCACACACAGATATAGATACAGCTGTGCTGTATTGTAGTTACTACAGCAGTGGCCTATTACCTGATCATTGGGCCTAATAAAAGGCTTGGTGCTCAGGCCTAAAGGAGAGAGCTTAGGGGGAGTGGTGTGATGGGCTGTGTTGGGTGTAAATTGTTGTATCTGAGTTTTGTTATTATTTTACCTGAGAAGCGTTTGGTTGCCAGACTGGCATTTTTTCTTGTTAACTGGAGAATTCTGCTGGGTCCTATAGGCAATAAACAGCAAAATGTTTTTGATTTTCCTGTCTGTTTGCCATGTGATCAGTGGTCACTCCCAGCCCTGCATCACATCACACAAACCTGCCCATCACATCACTCTGTATGCTTAGGTCATGGCTAAAGGACAACCAACAACACATGCATGGTGTTTAGACCAATACCCTGCATACAAGTTTTTCCTGTTTGTCTAGTTCTTTTATTTATGTCATCATGATTTGACTTTCATGTTGATTGCTACATGTAGCAGACTACCGTGTGCTGTATGTTGCAGTGTTTGCATGCAGCATGCTACAGTCTTTTCTCTGCTTTTCTGTGTGTGGCAGTCACCATTGCCATGGCTGATGGCCTGCACAGCCCTTTTTACTGGTGTCCAGCCTTTTAACATAGTATACATCACAGGAAATGGGTCAAAAAACAGGAAGTACAAACTATTTTATCAAAGCTATTTTGGAATAGAGGTGTGTGTCAGGGTTTTGACGGGTTGGACCCAAGCGCACAGTAAAAAAAAGAGACTCAAAGGTAAATGAAACAAAGGCTTTACTTATAACAAAAAAATAAAACGAACGGGAACAAACAAAAGGCCAGGAGGGGCAACAACAAACGAAAACTCAAAATAAAACCAGGAAACACGTAAAGGAACTCAAAACACTCAAAGGGTAGCAGACACAGGGAACAGAAACAGGGCAGAACACAGGCAGGTTCAAAGGCAGGCAGGAACACAGTCAGAAACAAAAAATGATACATACAAGTCAGGAACAAACACAAGGAACCAGCACCTGAGTCAAGGGGACAAAGAACTTAAATAGACTGAAAACAACAAGACACAATCAGAAACAATAAAATAATTGAAAGCAATAATACAATTAACAGGGGAACGAGCAGGACACAAAACAGAAGTGCCGCCATCTGGCGGCCCAACAAGGAAAAACAGAGACAGAAACACAGAACCATGACAGTGTGATTACTGTGGTAACTGCAGGCAGAGGCCTGGGGGAAATGGTTCATTCGGCCCAGAAAACACTGCATATGCTGTCGGTGGTACATTCACTAACTGTGATTTATTTTGGGTTCTTATAATAATTAATGATGCAGTTCCTTTCAAAGCTGCCTTAGTATTTTAAATCAAAAGTATTCTAACAGAGAAGAGAACACTGAAGAGCACACCACCATAGCCAGACACTGCTCATTTGAGTGTCTTGTGGCATATAACACTTTTACTTCAGGCTATAGAATGCCCCGTCTTTGTTCTGGCTTGGTATGTTAATATTACAGGGAGAGAAGTGTTTATCGATGAATTGCATTTGTAGACAAATTGTTTGTTTAGTATAGACATAAATATTGTTTTAATTAGCATCCAGCTGGATTGTGGCATTAAGTGAAGATCAAAGCGATGTACTGAAGGTAGGGAGAGTGCAGTGTTAACCCCTTGCAATGCTCTTCTGGTACAGAATCACTAACAGTGTCTTATTGATTTTGGGCAGCTGCATCCCATCACATCTCACTATTGGGTTCAAATGTTCCTAAATGTTCCATTCAGCACTTTTAAATCATTGTCTTTTTGAAGTTGCTGGTGGTCCTCTAACATGTTATTGTTCAGTCACAGTATTAGTGTAAATCATTGGAAAACCCAGGATCCCAAAGAAATGTAATTCTGAAAACTCTCCTTGCCTCTCACATAGAAGGCTGTATATTATTCTTTTGTTATTAGTTATTATGTATTGTGTAATGCTATTTCAATGCCAATGCAAGTTTTCACCCCAGCAGGACGATTTGCTATGATGTGTTATTAATGTTTGGATATTCATTTGCAGGGCACTTCACAAAGAGAAGTGTAAATGACAGAAATCGACATGATGGAATTTTCAGCACAATGTGCTAATTTTTCTTGTCATGTAAAGAAACAGAAAAATAAATAGAAAATAAATCAACAAATCAGTACATTTTTATTTTGACAGTGACATTTGTATGCTGAGCTATTTACAACTAAGACAAAATTAACTCATAAAAGCATCATGAATAAATTAGTGATAAATAAGTAGGTATTGTGCACGTCCCAAGCATAAAAATAACTAAAGAATGCAAAAATATTTGAACCAAAAGCAATATAAAATAACATTTTAAAATAAAAAGTTTTCTGCCATTTTTAAAGAGTGGGAGATGTAAATAATATACAGCAGTTAAAGTGTCAATCCTTATTTTTTCCTATTAAAAAATGTCCAAATTGATACCTTTAAAAGTTTATGTGGCAATGTCATTTCACTGTGTTTGCATTCTGTAATTGCTCCTTTATATGCCATATGCTGGCGGGTGCGACAGTCCTGCCAAATATTCACATGTGATGACACACGCAAAGGACCATGAACTTGACCAAAACTCCAAAAAGCATCATTAAATTTAAGTTTGATATGTGGCTCAATATTAGTGTGTCAGTCAACATGGTGGGGTGTCTCTAGTCTGTATCTTTCTCCAAAATATGCTACCGCTGGATTAATCTTTTAAGAAAAATATGCATGCAATGTGCTCCTAGAAGTAGCTTCAGTTAGGTTTGAACTATGGCATTTGGTGCATGAAAACAAACATTTCTGACCACCAGACACCACAGATGTTGCTAAATCCAGCAAAATGGAATAATTAACAATAGACATCTGTGAGATCCGTGTGAAGCAGTAAAAAAGTTTTAGAAAAATAATAACATAATCAGAGAATCCTTGAGTAGGAAGATGGAAAAGGATGTTTTCATCGCTCATGAATACTTTTTGCGTTAGTGTAGCAACACACATCAATCAGAAGAGACGACAGTTTTGATAGTTCCTGTTGATCAGCCAGTCAGCTGTAGGCTGAAACCCTTTTGTTAATGATAGCTGAAATGGGAGATGGTTGTGTCTGTTATATATTTGACAAGCGCTAATAATGGTTCTTTAAAATTAAAATATTTCACATTTTATAATATGCCCTTTATGTTTTATTAAAATTGAAATACGTTCCTATCTGTTCTCTTCCTTTTTGAAGGCTAAATTCTGCACAGCTTGAAGATGTATTTATATGCATCAGTGGGAGCTGTACAAACTGTAGGAGGGAAGCTCTCCATTGCATTGGTCCTCTAGGGCTTTGCTGATATAATCACTCCTCAGTCTGTGCTGACTCTCGGTTGTCAAGCTTACCTGGAACAGTGGAAATGGGATATTGTTCAGTGTTTATGAAACACTGTTTTTGTGGGAACATGGAAGTGGCAACTTTTGCTCACATTGACTCATTGTAGCTTTGATTGCTGTTTGGTCCCAGACCTGCCCTAATTAAGGACTACAGATGTGCGTGCCTCTGCCACTCTTGTCTTAATTCAGCATAAAGCCTTAAAGATGTGAACTACAGTGTGTTTTCTCACCAAATGCTCCCTAAGTATTATCGTTCAGGTCCAAGGCTGAACAATCCACATTTGAGTAAAAGCACACTGGAAGTTCTACTACTGAATCCTGTTGACAAACTGTCATTTAGAGTTGGTGGCTTTGTGTGTAATCGTTAGTGCTACATTTTCCTGGATTTGATTTTATTAGGATGATTAATGATGCTTATTTAACTTTTTATCTTCCAACATGTCTAACAGTATTCTAACATATTCAAAAATTTATGCTATTTAGCCAACATGCAACCACGATCTGTTGATTTTTATAAACTTAAGAAGAAAGAGGGCGGAGAATATGTCTCGTCATAAGTTGAAAACTGCAAAATGTTGAGCACTTGGTTATTGTGTCTCAGTGCTAGTGTGCTTACTTGCTGGGCGTCTCCTGCAGTGCCACATAAGAACCTTTAGCATCCCCAGGGTGGCCAGCACTACAATCACCACCCTGACCACTGTCTCAGTGCTCCATCCTGTGTGAGAGAGAACATATGAGTCTGATGTAGCCTGTTATCAGATTCAATGTGTCTGATGTAGTCTGTTCTCAGATTCAATGTGTCTGTTGTTATCCATTCTAATATTGAAACTTCTATATCTTAAGGCATCTGTGTCTTTTGTTGAGTTATTTTAAGCCTTAAAGGGATATTCATTTTTTTGACCAGGATCAGCTGAGTTTCTCACTACGAATTATGTTATAAATTGGAGGCATGATGGGGTGACTCTCTGTTAGCCGTTAGCTTTGTTAGCCAAATAACATTCATTTAATGGGGGCTCAGAATCACCACTTGACAGCTGTTTAATAAGCACATCTTTCATAAATTAAACTTTAATACACTTACTCATATGTTTATTTGCTTACACAAATAATGTACCAACATAGCAAAAAATCTGTATTTTTAGTATGTTTTGGACCACTTGCCTGACCAAAGGAAAAGATACATCAAGTGGTGATTCGGCACCCCCATTAAATCAATATTATTTGGATAAAAAAGGGAATGGCTAACTGAATGAGCTACTGTACGTGTACTCAAATTAGGGGGGCTTGAGCCCGACATGTACCCCAATTAATTTCATAATTTGTGGTGAGAACTTTAGACCTGGGTCTAAACAAGTGAACTATCCCTTTAAGTGAGCCTACATACAGTAGGTGTGGTTGGAGGCACATGCATAGGTTTGGGGGGAGACAGGGATACATATCACCCCCAATGGCTTTCAATGGATTAATTGCTAGAATAGCTTGTATGCTTGTGAAATTTGACTACAGAGACTAGGTAGTGTAGTGTCTCCCCCTAAATTGTAATGAAACCTGTGCCTGTGGTTGGAGGTTAGTACCTTGCTTTGGCTCTTCAGGTTCAGTGATGGGTGCAGGCAGTGTGAGGTGCAGGGGGACCTGTGCTCTGAGCATGCTCCCTGTGAACACTGCACAGGCCCAGTGCAGCTGGTCTCTACTCAGAATGGGCAGGGTGAGACTGAGCACCTTTTTTGGGTGCCTCTCACTCAGGACCTCCTGTTTTACGAGCTCCCCCCTGCCCCCCTTCATCCAGAGCAAGGCCAGGGTCACAGAGTCGATCACCTGTGATATCTCACAGTTCAGCACGACGGACTGATTCCTGGACAGACCACCAGGGGGCACTGCTGAGACTGTGAGAGCACATGCACATGGTTTATTTATTAATTCATTTATTTTTATTTTTATTTATTTATTTATTTTTCAGAAATTTTTATTTATTTATTCAGATAACTTCCATTATTAGTCATAAAGTTTCTGTAAAGTGCACTACCTTTATGATTTGGGATCAGCGCTTCCGTTGCTTACTGTTAGCCCATGGCTTTAGTCTGTTACATTACATGATGCAATATATTGGAGGAAAATGCTACATTAATCATCATGTTTAAGTATACTGCTATTTATTCAGTCCTGTAAATTCTGTAAGAATTATTACATTCAGGCATCTTATCCAGAGCGACTTACACAATTTATAACAAAGAGTTTATACAGCTGGATATATACTGAAGCAATGCAGGTTAAGTACCTTGCTCAAGGGTAGAACAGCAGTGTCAAACATGGGAACTGAACCTGTGATCTTTAGGTCACAAGACCAGCTCCTTAACCATTGTACTACACTGCCGCCCCATAATACATAATTCATTATATTACATGCCACATCAGCTAAACCTGAAGTGCAGACTTACCCTGAACAGTTACCAGAGTTACTGAGGCCATCAGCTGGCCTTCAAAATGACAGAAGTACCTTCCACTGTCTCCAAACTTCACTGGTGAGATTCTCAGAGGGAAATTATATCCATCATAGCGCTCAGATGAGAATCTCTCTTTATCATTCTTCATGGAAATCGAAGCATTCTCATATATATCAGCTGAGGCCACAATGATTGCATTTGTACCAGACAATGGCTTCCATAGCCAAGCAGCTTTTCCATGTGAGCCCAGAGAATGGCAGATTAGCACCACCTCACTGCTGCTCAAACTCCCTCTATACAGAATGTGATGTGTTCTATATGTACCTGAGGAATACAGCTGTGGTTAGAATGCTTGTCTGTACAGTCAGCACATATGCTACTGCTACAGGTAGTGAGCAACAAATGGAAAGAAATGTGAAAGTAAATGAACTCACACAGAGTTGGTGGAAGAGAAAAACTCAGGCCTCATTACAGAATAGCCTACAATAAATACCCCACCTCCAACCATGAAATCTATTATAGGCAGCCTGGCAGATCTGTTTCTAAACATACCGTGCTGGTATATTACTTTTCTTGAATTTAGCTTTAGTCTTAATGAATAAAGTCTTTCACAAGTTTGCTTATGATAAAAAGTCAATGCTCAGGATGCTTTTGTAAATGCTCTAGTGAAAACTGTATCCATAGTAACATACTCTTGTAGACTTGAAGTGTCCTGGGAATGCTGAAAATAAGTGCTCCGTTCCATCTGAGTGTACAGTAATACCTTCCCTCACTGTATCGGTCAGCACTGTGGATGATGACGTGGGCAGTGTTGTTGTAGATCAGTGTTGTGTTAGCAGTAGGCTGTCTGTCCCTTTCCCAGTCCAGTGTAGCTGAATCTGGAAGGTGTGATACTTCACAGCTCATGGTCACATCAGAACCTTCTTTTACACTGGACCAGCGAGATGGTTTCACTGTAGGAGCAAAGAGCAATTGATTTAGAGAATACTGTCAACCTTTTCATCAAATCGATGTGAGGGCAATATCTCTAAAACCAGTTATCAAAATTTAAAGCAATATATAGTCCTCCAGCTCTGTGCTGGGTGTTTTATGGAGAGATGCAAGACAAAATGTAACAGTAAAGGAACATTTTTTTCTCGTTTTTAGCGCTATGTACTATTAAGAAACTATTAATAGAATAATCTGATTTATATCACCTCAGGTTCAATAAAGCAGTGTGTACAACAATATGAGAAACACAAGCCACTGCTTTTACTCCCACTTATCTTTTCCTGGTGCACTGATGTAATATTTCCAGCTTTAATTCAACAGAGTACATATGAGTCCAGTCGGATGTTTACTCTGTAAGTGTTGATTTAACACTTGATATTTTACTGTGTAGCTTTACACAAAATTTTATTCAAATTTCAAAATCAGCTTTAGTAAAAGTAAAATACAAGATAACCTGTACTTCAACTTTGTTTTATATTTCTCTTACATATAAAAAACTCATCATATTTATAATTTCATAATGTGCAAACTACATTAAAAAATGATTTTACCTTCTGCAGTGAATACTTCAAACTGGGCCACTTTTACATTCTCTGGTTTAGTTTGAATGAAAGTAAAAACTCCTACACTTTGTAACTCCGGATGCAGATAAATGTTGTACTTCCCTTGTTTTGAAATAGACGCCTTCCAAAAATTCCATGAATGGTTTCCATCGGACTGTATAGTTATTATCCGAGTGTTTGTGTAGCTTCCATCATGTGACGTCCACTCCCAGATGAATTCTGTCCCGTTGATCTCAGTAGGGGCTTGGAGAGAGACCCCCTGTATCTCGCCATGAATGAAGTATTTGTACTGTACCAACACTGCAGAAAGAGAAATACATACCAAATACAGAGATCCAACTGAGCGCAAAACATGATAATATTTCATTTAAATATGGAGGGAAATTTCAGTTAGTTCATTAAAATTAAATGACAGGTTAGCCTGGAGGATGATACATATTTATAAATAGAGATTAAAATGTAATCCCTATAGCTGTAATTAATTGAGCTATATTTTAAGCTAGAAAGGAAAAATATTGTTTGTACCGATAGTCATACTTTTAGACCCAAGATCTGTATCATTACTTTTTTCTGTCCTCAATGTGGTTGTAGCATATAGCAAAGATAGGCCATTTCTTTTCAACATCCTGTAGTAGCCTACTAGTGGTAGGAAGCAAAACAGAAATTAGAACTGTTTGCCTTACTCTTAATCAGAAATGAACATTTTTAGATTCTGATAATGTTTGTGTTTCATGAATTTTACCACTGAAAGACACTGGATTGTTGTTGACAGTGTATGGAGTGATTGTAAATCTGTCTTAATGATAAAGTTACGATAATATGTCTTGAATTTGCATATATTACAGCATGTATATTGCTTTAATAAGAATTTCAATCATACTATCATTAATAATTTAATAATAGAATTTAATATTTGAAAAGTACTATGTGTAACTGCTTGGCATTGGAATGTAAAGCCATTTCACTGATAAAGTTAATATGCTGAAACAGTTTACCTCCTCTTGAACTTTAAAATGAAAACAAACATACAAAAAAGAAAAAAGAATCTGGATCATTTAACATCATAGTAGCAGTCTGTGTGATTGTCCTTCTGTTATAAATAAGACTGTTTTTATTTAAATGTATGCATTTTTATACTATCGGTTCCATGTGCTAGTACAGTATGTGACTATATTTTAGTTACTTCCTCTTGAATTTTAATCTGAAAAAAAGGCTGAATCAATTTATATAGTAGTAGCAGTCTCTGTGACACACTATTATAGCAAGACTGTCTTTTCCATGTTCTGTTGTGTGACTGTATTATACTTTACTCTTGTATAGTATAATGAATGGACAATTTGCCCATTGCGATGTTGTTCTATTTTTGTACATTTGGCTGCATTTTTACGAGCTTTATATATGAATAAATGAATGAATGAATTAATATATGATATAGGTGGATAGAGGTACTCACTCTCAGCTGATAGTCTGTGATAGTATCCTGATATCCACAACAGGGTCCACAACAGTACCATTGCCATGGCTTATGCCCTATGCAGCACTTCTTACTGGTGTCTAACCTTTATACAAGGTATACTTTGCAGGAAATGACTGAACATAGAGGAAGTACCTCATCTGACACATTGACTGACAAGTGGGTGCAAGCAAGTAAAACCACACTAAAATGCATTGAGTCTGTGTGCAAATAAACCCTTAAGAGCCTGGACAGAAAGCCAAAAAGCCATCACTGTCCTAAAAAGTCACAACTGGCTAAACGAGGAAACCACTGTAGTAAGTGCAGCCATGTGTCTATCCATTATCTATACCATTATCTATACCCGCTATACAGGATCTCCAGGCACACACACCTTTCACTCGCACGCTCATACCTATGGGCAATTTGGAGTCTCCAATTGGCCTATCTGCATGTCTTTGGACTGTGGGTGGAAACTGGAATACCCAGATGAAACCCACGTGGACACAGGGAGAACATGCAAACTGCACACAGAAAGGCCCCAAGCCAAGATTTGAACCCACAACCTTCTTGCTGTGTGGCAACAGTGCTACCTACTGCACCACGGTGTCTTGTTTATAAAATTCTAAATGGCCAGGCCCACCTCCGCACTCTACCTTTGTAAAGAAAAACTCTTTGAAGGGTAGGTTTTTTGGAATGTTTCTTCAAATTTCTGAGTCAATGTTCTAGAACTCCATTACTTTTGATTGCCAGCAGTAATTGTTAGCATTAGAATGTTCAGGTAGAAACATTCTAATCACATATTTAGAGCGTCCACCTTAAAGACTTGTAAATAAATCGAATATTAGCTCAAACAGATCTGGGGAAAAGTGGGTACTGTATAGTTTCAAGAAGGAATAGCACCTCACAGTTCTAGCCACACTGCCACTAGCCACTGTAGTTCCAGTGCTACTGTCCACTAGGGGGCTGCACCAGCCCCACACACAGGTATAGACACAGCTGTTCTGTATTGTAGTCACTACAGCAGTGGCCTATTACCTGATCATTGGGTCTAATAAAAGGCCTGGTGCTCAGGCCTAAAGGAGAGAGCTTAGGGGGAATGGTGTGATGGACTGTGTTGGGTGTAAATTTTTGCGTCTGAGTTTTGTTATTATTTTACCTGAGAAGCGTTTGGTTGCCAGATTGACATTTTTTCTTGGTTGCTGGAGGATTCTGCTGGGTCCTATAGGAAATAAACAGCAGAACATTTTTGATTTTCCTGTCTGTTCGCCACCTGATCAGTAGCCACTCCCAGCCCTGCATCACACCACACAAACTTGCCCATTACATCACTCCTTTGCTAGTACACTTAGGTCATGGCTAAAGGACAACCAACTGACAACCAACAATGCATGCATGGTGTTTACACCAATACCCTGCATACTTATGTTTTCCAGTTTGTCTAATACTTCTATTTATTTCATCATGATTTGACTTTCATGTTAATTGCTACATGTAGCAGGCTACCATGTGTTGTATGTTGCTGTGTTTGCATGCAGCATGCTACAGTCTTTTCTCTGATTTTCTGTGTGTGGCAGTCACCATTGCCATGGCTGATGCCCTGCACAGCCCTTTTTACTGGTGCCCAGCCTTTTAACATGGTATACATCACAGGAAATGTCTCAAAGAAACAGGAAGTACAAATTATTTTATCAAAGCTATTTTGGAATAGAGATGTGATTACTGTGGTAACTGCAGGCAGAGGCCAGGGGGAAATGGTTCATTCGGCCCATTATTATGAACTTCATATATGAATAAATTGATGAATTAATTCATATATGATATAGGTGGAAAGAGGGACTCACTCTCAGCTGAAAGTCTGTGATAGTATCATGATATCCACAACAGGGTCCACAACAGTACCATTGCCATGGCATATGCCCTGTGCAGTACTTCTTACTGGTGTCTAGTCTTTTTACAAGGTATACTTTACAGGAAATGGCTGAACATAGAGGAAGTACCTCATCTGACACATTGACTGACAAGTGGGTGCAAGCAAGCAAAACCACACTAAAATGCATTGAGTCTGTGTGCAAATAAACCCTTAAGAGCCTGGACAAAAAGCCAAAAAGCCATCACTGTCCTAAGAAGACACAACTGGCTAAACAAGGAAACCACTGTAGTAAGTGCAGCCATGTGTCCATCCATTATCTATACCCGCTATACAGGGTCACAGGGGGTGCTGGAGCTGATCCCAGCGTGCATTGGGCGAGAGGCAGGAATACACCCTGGACAGGTCGCCAATCTGTCTCCGGGCACACACACCTTTCACTCGCACACTCATACCTATGGGCAATTTGGAGTCTCCAATTGGCCTACCTGCATGTCTCTGGACTGTGGGAGGAAACTGAAGTACCCAGATGAAACCCATTTGGACACAGGGAGAACATGCAAACTCCACACCAAGCCGAGATTTGAACCCACGACCTCATTGCTGTGTGGCGACAGTGCAACCCACTGCACCACGGTGTCTTGTTTACAAAAACACCTCACAGTTCTAGCCACACTGCCACTAGCCACTGTGGTGCCAGGAAGGGAGTGCTGCTGTACACTAGGGGGCAGCACCAGCCGCACACACAGGTATAGACACAGCTGTGCTGTATTGTAGTCACTATAGCAGTGGCGTATTACCTGATCATTGGGCCTAATAAAAGGCCTGGTGCTCAGGTCTAAAGGAGAGAGCTTAGGGGAGTGGTGTGATGGACTGTGTTGGGTGTAAGTTGTTGCGTCTGAATTTTGTTATTATTTTACCTGAGAAGCGTTTGGTTGCCAGACTGGCATTTTTTCTTGTTTGCTGGAGGATTCCGCTGGGTCCTATAGGCAATAAACAGCAAACTTGCCCATCACGTCACTCCTTTGCCAGTACACTTAGGTCATGGCTAAAGGACAAACAACTGACAACCAATGGTGTTTAGACCAATACCCTGCATACTTAAATTTTTTCTGATTGTTTAGTGCTTCTATTTATTTCATCATGATTTGACTTTCATGTTGATTGCTACATGTAGCAGACTATCATTTGCTGTATGTTGCTGTGTTTGCATGCAGCATGCTACAGTCTTTTCTCTGCTTTTCTGTGTGTGGCAGTGACCATTGCACTGATGCCCTACATAGCCCTCCGTCTTACTGCTGCCCAGCCTTTTAACATGGTATACTTCACAGGACATGGCTCAACAAACAGGAAGTGCAAACTGTTTTATCTAAGCTATTTTGAAGAAGAGCTGTGATTACAGTGGTAACTGCAGGCAGAGGGCTGGGGGAAGACATTCATTTGGCCTGCAGTCACAGCTGTAGGCAACCAGGTAATCAGGACTCACCTTTATCTGCTCTGCCTGCAGTGACACTGGGGCTGAGGGACAGAAACATCTCACACGGTTTGGCCCAGAAGACTCTGCATGTCCTGTCAGTAGCACAGTCACTAACTGTGTTTTATTTTGGGTAGCCGGTCTGGCAGCATGATGTCTTTAGTTATTAATAAACTGTGGTGCTTAGTACTTTGAAAAAGTGTTGGTTTATTTTGGACACCGAACGTGTCAGAGCTGTATTCTGGAACATTCCGCACAAACTTGCTGGACTTGCTGGTAGTGTCTTGTGGCATCTAACACTTTTACTTCAGGCTATAGCATGCATTGTCTTTGTTCTGGCTTGGTATTTTAATATTAGAGGGAGAAAAGTGTTTATCTATAAATTGCATTGGTAGACAAATTGTTTGTTTAGTATAGATAGACTTAAATATTGTTTTAATTAGCATCCAGTTGGATTGTGGCATTAAGTGAAGATCAAAGAGATTCATTGAAGGTTGGGAGAGTGCAGTGTTAACCCCTTGCAATACTCTTCTGGTACAGAATCACTAATAGTGTCTTATTGATTTGGGGCAGCTGCATCCCATCACATCTCACTATTGGGTTCAAATGTTCCCAAATGTTCCATTCAGAACTTTTAAATCATTGTATTATTGAAGTTGCTGGTGGTCCTCTAACATGTTATTGTTCAGTCACAGTATTAATGTAAAACATTGGAAAACCCAGGATCCCAAAGAAATGTAATTTTGAAAACTATCCTTGCCTCTCACATAGAAGGCTGTATAAAATTAAAAAATTGTGTAATGCTATTTCAATGCCAATGCAAGTTTTCACCCCAGCAGGAGGATTTGCTATGGTGTGTTATTAATGTTTCGATATTGACATTTGTTGTGCAATTCACAAAACAAAGTGTAATTGACAGAAATTGACACAGAATTTTCAGCACAATGTGCTAATTTTCCTTGTCATGTAAAGAAACAGAAAAACAAATAGAAAATAAATCAACAAATCAACACATTTTTATTTTGGCAGTGACATTTGTATGCTGAGCTACTTACAACTAAGACAAAATTAACTCACAAAATCATCATGAATAAATTAGTCATAAACAAGTAGGTATTGTGCACATCCCAAGCATGAACATAATTAAAAATGGAAAAACATTTGAACCAAAAACAATATAAAATAATCTTTTAAAACAAACATTTTCTGTCGTTTTTCAAGAACGGGAGATGTAAATAATATACATCAATTATAGTGTCAATACTTTATTTTTCTTATTAAAAAATGCCAAAATTGATACCTTTCAATGATGGAGTTTTGTGGCAATATCATTTCACTGTGTT
This sequence comes from Anguilla pacifica, assembly GCA_039654925.1. Classification (NCBI taxonomy): domain Eukaryota; kingdom Metazoa; phylum Chordata; class Actinopteri; order Anguilliformes; family Anguillidae; genus Anguilla; species Anguilla pacifica. Next base: position 3,557,757 of record CM077300.1, on the reverse strand, counting down.
TGCATTCTGTAATTGCTCTTTTATAGGCTATATGCTGTTGTGTGCAACAGTCCTGCCAAGTATTCACATGTGATGACACATGCAAACAAACTTGAACATGACCAAAACTCCAAAAAGCATCATTAAAATTAGGTTTGATATGTGGGTCAATATTATGGTGTGTCTCTATCTTTCTCCAAAGTACACTACCGCTGGATTAATCTTTTAAGAAAAATATGCACGCAACGTGCTCCTAGAAGTATCTTCAGTTAGATTTGAACTATGGTATTTGGAGCGTGAATACAAACATTTTTGACCACCAGTCACCACAGATGTTGCTAAATCCAGCAAAATAGATTAATTAACAATAAACATCTGTGAGATCCATGTGAAGAAGTAAAAAAGTAAGTTAACAAAAAGAAAATTAACAACATAATCAGAGAATCTTTGAGTAAGAAGACAGAAAAGGAAGTTTTGATCACCCATAAATACTTTCTGCGTTGGTATAGCAACACACATCAATCAGGAGAGATGGCAGTTTTGATGGTTCCTGTTGATCAGCCAGTCAGCTGTAGGCTGAAGCCCTTTTGTTAATGATAGGTGAAATGGGAGATGGTTGTGTCTGTTACATATTTGACAAGCACTCATAATGGTTCTTTAAAATGAAAATATTTCACATTTTACAATATGCCCTTTATGTTTTATTAAAATTGAAATATGTTTCTATTTGTTCTCTTCCTTTTAGAAGGCTAAATTCTGCACAGCTTGAAGACGTATTTATACACATCAATGGGAGATATACATAGGAGGGAAGCTCTCCATTGCATTGGTCCTCTAGGGCTTTGCTGATATTATTACTCCTCAGGCTGTGCTGACTCTTGGTTGTCAAGCTCACCTACAACAGAGGAAACGGGAAACTGCTCAGTCTTTATCAGACGCTGTTTTTGGGGAAACATGGAAGTGGAGACTTTTGCTCAAATCAAAGCAAAGGTTACAGGGTGTGGGCTCTTTGACTCATTGTAGCTTTGATTGCTGTTCCATTCCAGACCTGCCCTAATTAAGGACTGCAGATGTGCGTGCCTCTGCCACTCTTGTCTTAATTCAGCATAAAGCCTTAAAGATGTGCACTACAGTGTGTTTTCTCACCAAATGCTTACTAAGTATTATCGTTCATTTACAGTTGGTGGCTTTGCGAGTAATCGTTAGTGCTGTATTTTCCTGGATTATATTTTATTCAGATATTTTTTGATTGGATGATTAATGATGCTTATTACTTTTTTTATCTTCCAACAAGTCTAACAGCATTCTAACATATTCAAAAATTTATGCTATTTAGCCGACATGCAACCACAATCTGTTGATTTTTATAAACTTAAGAAGAAAGAGGGCGGAGAATATGTCTCGTCATAAGTTGAAAACTGAAAAATGTTGAGCACTTGGTTATTGTGTCCCAGTGCTAGTGTGCTTACTTGCTGGGCGTCTCCTGCAGTACCACATAAGAACCTTTAGCATCCCCAGGGTGGCCAGCACTACAATCACCACCCTGAGCACTGTCTCAGTGCTCCATCCTGTGTGAGAGAGAACATATGGTTACTGAGTCTGATGTAGCCTGTTATCAGATTCAACGTGTCTGATATAGATTGTTATCAGATTCAATGTGTCTGATGTAGTCTGTTCTCAGATTCAATGTGTCTGATGTAGTCTGCTCTCAGATTCAATGTGTCTGCTGTAATCGGTTTTCAGATTCAATTCAGATTCTGTTCTCATATTGAAACTTCAGTATGATAAGATCTTAAGACATCTATGTCTTTTGTTGAGTTTACTTAAGCCTTAAAGGGATAGCTTAATCGGGATCGTGTACTCAAATTCGGAGGGCTTGAGCCCGACATGTACCCCGAATTATTACATAATTTGCGGTGAGAAACTCAGTGGATCTGGGTCTAAAATATGTGAACTAGCCCTTTAAGTGAGCTCACATAGGTGTGGTTGGAGGCATATGCATAGTTTTGGGAAGAGACAGAGAGACATGTCACCCACAATGGTTTCTTTTGGATTGTTTGTTAGACTGGTTTGTATGCAGGTGAGACTTTAAATTTGACTATAGAACCTAGGTGGTTTAGTGTCTTCCCCTCAGTTGTAATGAATCCTTTGCCTGTGGTTGGAGCATAGTACCTGGCTTTGGCTCTTCAGGTTCAGTGATGGGTGTTGGCAGTGTGAGGTGCAGGGGGACCTGTGCTCTAAGCATGCTCCCTGTGAACACTGCACAGGCCCAGTGCAGCTGGTCTCTGCTCAGAATGGGCAGGGTGAGACTGAGAATCTTTTTTGGGTGCCCCTCAATCAGGACCTCCTGTTTTACGAGCTCCCCCCTGCCCCCCTTCATCCGGAGCCAGGCCAGGGTCACAGAGCCAATCACCCGTGATATCTCACAGTTCAGCACAACTGACCTATTCCTGGACAGACCACCAGGGGACACTGCTGAGACTGAGAGAGCACATGTACATGGATTATTTATTTATTTATTTATTTATTTATTTATTTATTTATTTATTTTTTATTTTTCAGAAAAATATTTTTTGTTCAGATAACATCCATTATTCATCATTGAGTTTCTGTGAGGTGCACTACCTTTATGACTTGGGCTCAACACTTCTGCTGCTCACTGTTAACCCATGGCTGTAATCTGTTACATTGCATGGCTCAGCATATTGTAAAAAAAGCTACTTTAATAAGCATAATGTGTAAGAATGCTGTTATTTAATCAGTTCTGTAAACTGTGTAAGCATATGCTAAACCTGAAGTGCAGACTTACCCTGAACAGTTACCAGCATTACTGTGGCCATCAGGGAGTGTTCAGAGTAACAGAAGTACCCTCCACTGTCTCCAAACTTCACTGGTGAGATTCTCAGAGGAAAATTAGATCCATCAAAGCCCTCAGATGAGAATCTCTCTTTATCTACCTCCATGGAAATTGAAGCATTCTCATATTTATCATCTGAGGCCACACGGATTGCATTTGTCCCAGACGATGGCTCCCATTGCCAATATGCTGTTCTGTATGAGGCTGGAGAACGGCAGATTAGCATCACCTCACTGCTGTTCAAACTCCCTCTGTACAGAGTGTGCTCTGTGCCATGTGTACCTAAGGAATAAAGTTGTGGTTAGAATGACTGTCTGTACAGTCAGCAGATATGCTACTGCTACAGGTAGTGAGCAACATGTGAAAAGCATGGAAAAGTAAATGAACTCACACAGAGTTGGTGGAAGAGAACAACTCAGGCCTCATTAAAAATAGCCTATAATAAATACCCCACCTCCCACCATGAAAGCTATTATAGGCAGCCTGGCCGGTCTGTTTCTATACAGGACATGCTGGTATATTACTTGTCTAATTAACCCTTTAAGGTATGAGATCATACATTTTCTGATTATACAAAGAATGAATCTTTACTGTGATCAAAACATACATGGCCTATGAGTATATATTATCTCATAAAAAACACGTTTTCAACGTACAAAAATGCCAAGTTACTCAAAAGTACTGATATCAAAATGACGCCAAGTTACGGTACTACAAACAATATAGGCTATCTTGCCTTACCGAAATGACATAAGATGTATTTCAAACCAATGCTACCCAATGTTTCCTCAATTCTTTCAAGTCACTTGGCCCTGTGTGTATAAGCATGCACTACATGGACAGGCCAAACATATGTGTGGATGGCTCTCTCACAGTCAAGATTGATTGAATAGGCGTGTATATGTCCAATTTGTATTGGTATGTATGTATTTCGCTGCCCAGCCTTTCTGTTGCGTGAATGATAGTATGTTTCTTGGTATAAGTGTGTGTTCGTAAATGTGAATGTAACATGCTGGGAGGGAAATGTCCCCATGGGGATAAAGAAGTTCTCTATGTATGTATGTATGTACAATATGTGTTGTACATGCAGTATTTATTGTACGTAGCAAATATACAATAACTTGCACATGTACTCAAATTCAGTTTAGAAGCAAGTATAAACATGTTTTCTGGAGAAAGATGCTTCCTGTAGTTACTCAGCAGCAGTTTTGTACATTAATTTCAATGTGTTCTATGAGGCGATTCGAAATATTTGACTCTTTGATGTGACACAAAGTTTGCATGACATTGTGAAATGGTAAGATTACACAACACAGGGCCAAGTGACTTGAAAGAATTGAGGAAACATTGGGTAGCATTGGTTTGAAATACATCTTATGTCATTTCGGTAAGGCAAGATAGCCTATATTGTTTGTAGTACCGTAACTTGGCGTCATTTTGATATCAGTACTTTTGAGTAACTTGGCATTTTTGTACGTTGAAAACGTGTTTTTTATGAGATATCATTTCTTTTTGCAAAGGGTTTTATTATGAGAGTGAGAAATGCGAAGTGACCCTGTAAGAAACGGTTGTGGATTATGGCCATCGTTGTGTGAATTTGTACAGTCTGATGAGCGTGTACCGTTCAGCAGTTTGGGTTTGCTATATATGTAAAACAGTGGCTGTCAGAAAGCGTGCGGTGGCGTAAGCATAAACGTATGAGAAACGCAGATGAAATATGGCCAGTGTATGTACTCACGGATTTGACGTCCATCCAACGAGCCTTGACTGACAAAAGAATCAGCAAGCCCGTAGAATTATAACTCCCTAGGTCGCAACTTGTGTAGCCTTCTGTCCTGCTCCGTTGTCTGTTATTTCGTGGAGATGCACTTTTAGTGTTTGTAAGGTTTATAAGGAATTTTGATAGGCTTATCTGCAGGTAGGAATCCTCTTCGCTGTTTTGCTGAACTAGAACCGGAAAACATGATAGTGGAGAATAGGAGCAGACGCATATGTCCCAGCAGGCTTTGCATATGAGAAAATAACAACAGTTTGAGAGAAATGAGGATGAAATTATGAAATTGCGTAGTTGAAGCAATACGTTTTTAGCAGAATGGGCATGTAGGTGAAGGTTGACATGATCACGGAGTATAGTGCGAAGTAAATGGAGTGACCATGAGCGAGCTTATATTCCTTATCGAACGGTATATATAACAGTCGCTATAAAGCGTTAGCTGTTAAAGTGGAGGGTTAAATAACATATGAAATCTATTGCAGTGCTGTGGTTTTTTCATGTTCAGTACTAGTAGTTATAATTGAGAGTGAATCATAATTTTAAATGTAATATTTTAATGGGGAGTTGCAGAACGTACATACGTAGTAATTGTTTGTATGTGGCTAGATAGAGAAGGGGGCGAGGTAACATGAATGTAGAAACGTGGCGTTTGCTGATAAGAAGGTTTTGTACGGTAGCCAAGTGAAGAAATGTAGTTAGTAGAAATGGCACAGCGGTGAGTGTAACTTTTTTAATAAAAGGAATACATTTGCCGTCATGAAATGCATATGGGTGGCCATGAGTGAGTTTTGGTAAAGGAAATATAAGCCTAAGAGAACGTTAGTGTAAAAGAGGGAATTATCTGCCTGAGGGCGAGGCGGGATTCGATCCTTCAAGCGGAAGTTTACTAGTCTGTCACTTTGTTAGGGCAGCACCATGACATAGCTGTGCAATGTGTGAAATATCATTAGCAAACCTGTCCGTGGTTTTAAAGAAGAACACAGGCGAGTAAGCACAGAAGAGCTCCCGTTGAATCCATATGGCTTTGCAATATTGTAGCCGGTTAACAATTGAACGTGCAGACGGTACGTCGGGGAACGGCTGGTAGATATGGTGCAAAAGCAATAATTGAGAAGTAGTAGACAATTATTAGTGAGGGTAAAAGCAGGTTAAAGAAACGCGTTCCTAGCTGGGCTTGAACCGACGACCCTGTGTTCCCAAGACTATAACCTTATCCACTAGACCACCGGCGGACTAGCTGTTTGTGCTGAAAAAGTTTCAGAGTAAAAAGATATGGGTATTTTGCGTGTGTATTAGTGAGGGTAAAAGGAGATTAAAGTAACGCGTTCCTAGCTGGGCTTGAACCTCAGATCCTGTGTTCCCAAGACTGTAATCTTACCCACTAGGCCACAGACGGACTAGCTGTTTGTACTGGAAAAGTTTCAGAGTAAATAGATATGGGTATTTTGCGTGTGTATGCGAGTTTTTCATTGGGTGGTGTACGTGAAGATTTGGCGGGTGTCGGTAAAATGTCCAATGGGCAGACATGTTATTAGTGGGATAGGCGGCAGGAAAAATAAGAATGAGAAGAAGAATGAGAAGAAGAAGAAGAAGAAGAAGAAGAAGAAGAAGAAGAAGGAGAAAACGCAAAATCCCCTTAGTTTGGGGCTTTATTGTGTGGACATGTGAAGTTGTTTATGAAATCTGTCTGTTGAAATGGGGTCAGAATGTACAGAATTTAATGTTTTTAAGGGCTGAGTGTCTGTGGCTGTTGTGGTTATTTCTGTGGGGAACCCTGAAAAGTGCCAAACTCTCGGTGCTGTATAGGTATGGGGCATGCCCCCGCCAAGGCGTAACTTGGCGGGATGGCATACCTGCCATCCCAATTAGACATCAGTAAGAGGGTCTACATAGAGCATCAGCCATGGCAATGGTACTGTTGTGGACCCTGTTGTGGATATCAGGATGCTGTCACAGACTTTCAGCTGAGAGTGAGTCCCTCTTTCTGCCTTAATAATACATTAATTCATTAATTGATTGATTAATTCATATATAAAGCTCATTAAAATGCATAAAAATGTACAAGAATAATAGAACATCACAATGGGCAAATTGTCAAATCCTACAGTCACATAGCAGAACATGGAAAAAGACAGTCTTACTATAACAGAAGGAGTATCACAGAGACTGCCAGTAATATACAAATTGATTCAGAAAGTTTTTTTCAGTTACAAATTTTAGAGGAAGTAACTATAATATAGTCACATACTGTAGTAGCACATGGAAAAACTGCAGTAGTATACAAATGTATTCATTTATATAAAAACAGTCTCATTTATAACAAACTTTTTTTTTGTTTGTTTTCAGTTTAAAATTCTACAGGAGGCAGCAGTTTCAGTATTTCAGCATATGATCTTCATCAGTGAAATTACTGATAATTCATATTCCGGTGCCAAGCAGTTACACAGGCTTTTCAAATATGAAATTCTGTTATTACATATTAATGATGAGTGTGACTGATATTGTTAGTAAAGCAGTATACATGCTGTAATATATGCAAATTCAATACATATTTTTGTATTACAACTGTATCAGTAAGACAGATTTACAATCACTCCAAGCACTATTTTCAAAGCACTATTGTCAAAGAATTTTACCACTGAAAGATGTCTTTCAGTGGTAAAATTCATAAAACACAAACATTATCAGAACCTAAAAACATTCATTTCTGGTTAAGAGTACTGCATAGTTTTCATTTCTGTTCGCCTGCTTTCCACTAGTAGTCTACAACAGGAAGTTGAAAATAGCAAAAAAATAGCAAAAAAGTAATAATGCAGATATTGTGTCTAAAAGCAGGACTTTAGCTGGAACAAGCACTATTTTTCCATCCCAGTATAAAATATAGTTCAAATATTCACTACAGCTATAGGGATTACATTTTTATATTAATATAGAGACCCATATCAACCTGACTAACCTGGGTTTAACTGTCATTCATCTGTCATTTAACCTTAATGAACTAACTGCAATTCCCCTCAACATTGAAATGTGATCTTATCACGTCTTGTGCTCAGTTGGATCTGTATTTGGTATGTATTTCTCTTTCAGCAGTGTTGGTACAGTACAAATACTTCCTTTCTGGGGAGAGACAGGGGGTCTCTCTACAAGCCCCTGCTGAGACCAGCGGGACAGAATTCATCTGGGAGTGGACGTCACATGATGGAAGCTACACAAACGCTCGGATAATAACTATACAGTCCAATGGGAAGCATTCATGGAATTTGTGGAAGGCAGAGGAGTCAATTTCAAAAAACAGAACGTATGACATCATTCTCAGACCAAAGTTACAAAATGCAGGAGTTTTTACTTTTATTAAAACTAAATCAGAGAAAGTAAAAGTGGCCCAGTTTGAAGTGTTTGCTGTAAAAGGTAAATTCAGGTTTTGATGCATTTTATGAATTATATTATTAATAAGATGAGACAGTATCTCTTTCATACTACGTGCAAAAAATATAACACAAAGTTCAAGTTATGTCTTGTATTTTACTTCCAAAAAAGTTTAATCTGAAATTAGATTTAACTAATATGCATGTAAAGCTGCACAGTAAAATGTTAAGTGTTAAATAACCTCTTAGAGAGTGAAGAATTGTCCATTTCTGAGTACATGGCACAAAAAACCAAGGTGGAAAAGTTCATTTCACGGTTATGTTTTCTCTTCCCCCTCTCCATAGAATTCCCAACAATTCCCAGACCTGGAGGGCTGTATATTTCTTTAAATTTGATGGCTTGGTTTTAGATGTAACCCACACAATGATTTGATGAAAAGGTTCACAAGCTTCTCTAAATCAATTGCTCTTTGCTCCTGCAGTGAAACCATCTCACTGGCTTCGAGGATATAAAGGTTCTGATGTGATCAGGAGCTGTGAAGTATCGCACCTTCCAGATTCAGCTACACTGGACTGGGAAAGGGACAGAGAACCTACTGCTAACACAACGCTGATCTACAACAACACTGCTCACATCATCATCCACAGTGCTGACCGATACAGTGAGGGAACGTATAACTGTACACTCAGATGGAACGGAGCACTTATTTTCAGCATTCCCAGGACACTTCAAGTCTACAAGGGTATGTTACTATGGATACGGTTTTCACTAGAGAATTTACAAAAGCATCTTGAGCATTAACCTTTTTTCATAAGCAACCTTGTGCAAGACTTTATTCATTAAGACTAAAGATAAATTCAAGTAAAGTAATATACCAGCACGGTATGTTTAGAAACAGACCTGCCAGGCTGCCTATAATAGATTTCATGGTTGGAGGTCGGGTATGTATTGTAGGCTATTCTGTAATGAGGCCTGAGTTTTACTCTTCCACCAACTCGGTGTGAGTTCATTTACTTTAACATGTTTGTCTATTTGTTGCTCACTACCTGTAGCATGTGCTGACTGTACCGACAGTCATTCTAACCACAGCTTCATTCCTCAGGTACACGTGGCACACATCACACTCTGTACAGAGGGAGTTTGAACAGCAGTGAGGTGATGCTAATCTGCCGTTCTCCAGCCTCATGCAGAACAGCGTATTGGCAATGGGAACCATCGTCTGAGACAAATGCAATCCTTGTGGCCTCAGCTGATATACATGAGAATGCTTCGATTTCCACGGATGTAGATAAAGAGAGATTCTCATCTGAGCGCTATGGATCTTATTTCGCACTGAGAATCTCACCAGTGAAGTTTGGAGACAGTGGAAGGTACTTCTGTTACTGTAAACGCTACCGGACAGCCTCAGTAACTCTGGTAACTGTTCAGGGTAAGTCTGCATTTTAAGTTTAGCTTATGTGGCATGAAATATAATGTATTATGTATTATGGGGCGGCAGTGTAGTACAATGGGTAAGGAGCTGGTCTTGTAACCTAAAGATCACAGTTCCCATGTTGGACACTGCTGTTCTAAACTTGAGCAAGGTACTTAACCTGCATTGCTTCAGTATATATTCAGCTGTATAAACTCTTTGTTATAAATTGTGTAAGTCGCTCTGGATAAAATGCCTGAATTTAATTGTTCTTACAGAATTGACAGGACTGAATAAATAGCAGTATACTTAAACATGATGATTATAAAAGTAGCATTTTCCTCCAATATATTGCATCATGTAATGTAACAGACTAAAGCCATGAGCTAAGAGTAAGCAACAGAAGCGCTGATCCCAAATCATAAAGGTACACCTTACAGAAACTTTATGACTAATAATGGATGTTATCTAAATAAAAAAATATTTATCTGAAAAATACAAAAATGAAAAAAGTAAAAATAAAAAAACAAATAAATAAATAAATAAATAAATAATCCACGTACTTGTGCTCTATCAGTCTCAGCAGAGCCCCCTGGTGGTCTATCCAGGAATCAGTCAGTTGTGCTCAACTGTGAAATATCACAGGAATTTGGAAATGTGATCCTGGCCTGGATCCGGATGAAGGGGGGCAGGGGGGAGCTCGTAAAACAGGAGGTCCTGAGTGAGGAGCACCCAAAAAAGATGCTCAGTCTCACCCTGCCCATTCTGAGTAGAGACCAGCTGCACTGGGCCTGTGCGGTGTTCACAGAGAGCATACTCAGAGCCCAGGTCCCCCTGCACCTCACACTGCCAACACCCATCACTGAACCTGAAGAGCCAAAGCCAGGTACTATCCTCCAACCACAGGCAAAGGATTCATTACAACTGAGGGGAAGACACTAAACCACCTAGTCTCTATAGTCTCACCTGCAGACAAGCCAGTCTAACAATCAATCCATAAGAAACCATTGGGGGTGACATGTCTCTCTGTCTTTTCCCAAAACTATGCATATGCCTCCAACCACACCTATGTGAGCTCACTTAAAGGGATAGTTCACATATTTTAGATCCAGGTCCACTGAGTTTCTGACTACATCAGGCACACTGAATCTGATAACAGGCTACATCAGACTCAGTATCCATATGTTCTCTCTCACACAGGATGGAGCACTGAGACAGTGGTCAGGGTGGTGATTGTAGTGCTGGCCACCCTGGGGATGCTGAAGGTTCTTATGTGGTACTGCAGGAGACGCCCAGCAAGTAAGCACACTAGCACTGAGACACAATAACCAAGTGCTCAACATTTTTCAGTTTTCAACTTATGACGAGACATATTCTCCGCCCTCTTTCTTCTTAAGTTTATAAAAATCAACAGATTGTGGTCGCATGTTGGCTAAATAGCATAAATTTTTGAATACGTTAGAATGCTGTTAGACATTTTGGAAGATGAAAAGGTAAATAAGCAATCATTAATCATCCAAAAAAAATCTCTGAATAAAATCAAATCCAGGAAAGTATAGCAGTAACGATCACACACAAAGCCACCAACTCTAAATTACAGTTTGTGAGTATTAATGTCAAAGCAGGGGTTCACTGTTGACCCTACAGTGAACAGGATTCAGTAGTAGAACTTCCAGTGTGCTTTTACTCAAATGTGGATTGTTCAGCCTTGGACCTGAACGATAATACTTAGGGAGCATTTGGTGAGAAAACACACTGTAGTGCACATCTTTAAGGCTTCATGCCGAATTAAGACAAGAGTGGCAGAGGCACGCACATCTGTATTCCTTAATTAGGGCAGGTCTGGAACCAAACAGCAATCAAAATTACAACTAGTCAATTTGAGCAAAAGTTTCCACTTCCATGTTTCCGCAAAAACAGTGTTTGATAAAGACTGAACACTTTCCCATTTCCACCATTGCAGGTGAGCTTGACAACCGAGAGTCAGCACAGCCTGAGGAGTGATTATATCAGCAAAGCCCTAGAGGACCAATGCAATGGAGAGCTTCCCTCGTACAGTATGTACAGCTCACACTGATGCGTATAAATACATCTTCAAGCTGTGCAGAATTTAGCCTTCTAAAAGGAAGAGAACAAATAGAAACCTATTTCAATTGTAATAAAACATAAAGGGCATATTGTAAAATGTGAAATATTTTAATTTTATAGAACCATTATTAGCGCTTGTCAAATATATAACAGACACAACCATCTCCCATTTCACCTATCATTAACAAAAGGGCTTCAGCCTACAGCTGACTGGCTGATCAACAGGAACCATCAGAACTGTCGTCTCTCCTGATTGATGTGTGTAGCTATGCCAACGTAGAAAGTATTTATGAGCGATCAAAACATCCTTTTCTGTCTTCCTACTCAAGGATTCTCTGATTATGTTGTTATTTTTCTAAAACTTACTTTTTTACTGCTTCACACGGATCTCACAGATGTCTATTGTTAATTATTCCATTTTGCTGGATTTAGCAACATCTGTGGTGTCTGGTGGTCAGAAATGTTTGTTTTCATGCACCAAATGCCATAGTTCAAACCTAACTGAAGCTACTTCTAGGAGCACATTGCATGCATATTTTTCTTAAAAGATTAATCCAGCGGTAGCGTATTTTGGAGAAAGATAGAGACTAGAGACACCCCACCATGTTGTCTGACACACTAATATTGAGCCACATATCAAACTTAAATTTAATGATGCTTTTTGGAGTTTTGGTCAAGTTCATGGTCCTTTGCGTGTGTCATCACATCTAAATACTTAGCAGGACTGTCGCACCCGCCAGCATATGGCATATAAAGGAGCAATTACAGAATGCAAACACAGTGAAATGACATTGCCACATAAACTTTTAAAGGTATCAATTTGGGCATTTTTTAATAGGAAAAAATTAGGATTGACACTTTAATTGCTGTATATTATCTACATCTCCCACTCTTTAAAAATGGCAGAAAACTTTTTATTTTAAAATGTTATTTTATATTGCTTTTGGTTCAAATATTTTTGCATTCTTTAGTTATTTTTATGCTTGGGACGTGCACAATACCTACTTATTTATCGCTAATTTATTCGTGATGCTTTTGTGCGTTAATTTTGTCTTAGTTGTAAATAGTTCAGCATACAAATGTCACTGTCAAAATAAAAATGTGTTGATTTGTTGATTTATTTTCTATTTATTTTTCTGTTTCTTTACATGACAAGGAAAATTAGCACATTGTGCTGAAAATTCCATCATGTTGTTTTCTGTCAGTTACACTTTTCTTTGTGAATTGCGCTGCAAATGAATATCCAAACATTAATAACACATCATAGCAAATCGTCCTGCTGGGGTGAAAACTTGCACTGGCATTGAAATAGCATTACACAATACATAATAACTAATAACAAAAGAATAATATACAGCCTTCTATGTGAGAGGCAAGGAGAGTTTTCAGAATTACATCTCTTTGGGATCCTGGGTTTTCCAATGATTTACACTAATTCTGTGACTGAACAATAACATGTTAGAAGAACACCAGCAACTTCAAAAATACAATGATTTAAAAGTGCTGAATGGAACATTTGGGAACATTTGAACCCAATAGTGAGATGTGATGGGATGCAGCTGCCCAAAATCAATAAGGCACTCTTAGTGATTCTGTACCAGAAGAGCATTGCAAGGGGTTAACAATGCACTCTTCCTACCTTCAATACATCACTTTGATCTTCACTTAATGCCACAATCCAACTGGATGCTAATTAAAACAATATTTAAGTCTATACTAAACAAACAATTTGTCTACCAATGCTATTTATAGATAAACACTTTTCTCCTTGTAATATTAAAATACCAAGCCAGAACAAAGACGGTGCATTCTATAGCCTGAAGTAAAAGTGTTATAGGCCACAAGACACTACAGCAAGTCCAGCAAGTTTGTGCGGCATGTTCCAGAATACAGCTGTGACATGTTCAGCTGAAGGATGAACCAACACTTTTTCAAAGTACTAAGCACCACAGTTTATTAATAACTAAATACAACATGCTGCCAGACCAGCTACCCAAAATAAAACACAGTTAGTGCCTGTGCTACTGACAGCACATGCAGAGTCTTCTGGGCCAAACCGTGTGAAATCTCTCTGTCCCTCAGCCCCAGTGTCACTGCAGGCAGAGCAGATAAAGGTGAATCCTGATTACCTGGTTGCCTACAGCTGTGACTGCAGGCCAAATGAACCACTTCCCCCAGCCCTCTGCCTGCAATTACCACAATAATCACACCTCTCCTCCAAAATAGCTTAGGTAGAACAGTTGGCACTTCCTGTTTTTTGAGCCATTTCCGGTGATATATACCATGTTAAAAGGCTGGACAGCAGTAAGAAGGGCTGTGCAGGGCTGGGAGTGGCAACTGATAACCAAGCAAAAAGGTTCTCCACAAAACAAGGAAAAAGGCCTATCTGGCAACCAAACGTCTCTCAGGCAAAGTAATAACAAAACTCAGAAACAACGACTTGTACCCACAGCAGCCCATCACATCACACCACCCCCCCTAAGCTCTCTCCTTTAGGCCTGAGCACCAGGCCTTTTATTAGGACAAATGATCAGGTAATAGGCCACAGATGTAGTGACTACAATACAGCACAGCTGTAGCCATACCTGTGTGTGGGGCCAGTGCTGCCCCCTGGTGGACAGCAGCACCCCAACTGAACATTCTAACGCTGATGTAACAATCGCTGCTGGAAATCAAAAGCAATGGAGTTCTAGAACACTGACTCAGAAGAAATATTCCAAAAAACCTACCCTTCAAAGGGTTTATCTTTACAATGGTAGTGTGTGGAGGTGGGCCTGGCCATTTAGAATTTTATAAACAAGACACATGTCTGCGCTTATTACAGTGATTTAGCAAGTTGTCACTTCTTAGGACATTGCAGTGGTGGTGTCTCTTTGGCTTTCTGTCCAGGGTCTTAAGGGTTTATTTGCACACAGACTCAAAGCATGCCAGTGTGGTTTTGTTTGCTTGCACCCACTTCTCAGATAATGTGGCAGATGAGGTACTTCCTGTTTTTTTGGCCATTTCCTGAAAAGTATACCTGTGTAAAAAGGCTAGAAACCAGTATGAAGGGCTGCATAGGGCATCAGCCCTGGCAATGGTACTGTTGTGGACCCTGTTGTGGATATCAGTATATTGTCACAGACTTTCAGCTGAAGGTGAGTCCCTCTTTCTGCCTCAATCAAATATTAATTAATTTATGAATTGATTCATATATGAAGCTCATTAAAATGCACCCAAATGTACAAGAATAGAACAGTATCACATTGGATAAATTTTCAATTTATTGTACTATAGAAGAGTAAAGTATGTTACAGTCTCATAGCAGAACATGGAAAAGGACATTCTTACTTATTACAGGAGTGTCATAGAGACTGCTACTACTACTGTATATGAATTGATTCAGACTCATTTTTTGTTGTTGTTTGTTTTCAGTTTAAAATTCAAGAGGAAGTAACTATAGTCACATACTGTAGCAGCACATTGAGAAACCCTATAGTATAAAAATGCACACATTTTTTACATTACATTACATTACAGGCATTTAGCAGACGCTCTTATCCAGAGCGACGTACAACAAGTGCATTAGTTCCAGGTGCAGAGGTGCAAAAGAAACATACTAGAGCAAAGTAAAGATCGTAGTACCAGAAGTGACCACATAGATCAGGACTCCAACCCTGTAGAGTAACCTGTTCAGCAAACAATCCTGCCAAGTACAAACTAGCACTGAAATCAATTTCCTAATCAGAATCAGACAAACAATCCTGCCAAATAAAAACTAACGTGCTCGAATTAGCCTAACTAGGTACACTGAGCTAAACTATAGGCTAGGGAGGGGTGGGGAGAGGTGCAGCCTGAAGAGATGAGTCTTTAGTCTGCGTTTGAAGGTAGTTAGATTCTCTGCTGTTCTGACCGCCACGGGGAGGTCATTCCACCAGCGAGGGGCCAGGACAGACAGCAGACGGGAGCGGGAAGTACAGACACGAAGAGGGGGAGGTGCCAAGCGTCCAGAGGTGGCAGAACGGAGAGGTCTGGCTGGTGTGTAGGGTCTGATGATCCTCTGGATGTATCCAGGTGCTGACCCCTTAGCTGCCTGGTATGCAAGCACCAAGGTCTTAAATTTGATGCGAGCCATAACAGGCAGCCAGTGGAGGTCAGTGAGCAGGGGGGGTGACATGGGAATGTCTGGGGAGGTTGTAGACCAGACGCACTGCAGCATTCTGGATGAGCTGCAGGGGTCTGATGGCGGATGCTGGCAGACCAGCCAGCAGCGAATTGCAGTAGTCCAGGCGGGACAGGACCATCGCTTGAACCAGGAGCTGGGTTGCGTAGGTGGTGAGGAAGGGGCGGATTCTCCGGATGTTGTACAGGAAGGACCTGCACGTTCGACTCACCGCCGTGATGTTCTGGGAGAGGGACAGTCTGTTGTCCATCACCACTCCAAGGTTTTTTGCGGTGGGTGATGATGACACCACGGTGTCCCCTAGGGTAATGAAAAAGTCAAGGAGGTTAGAGGATGGAGCAGGGATGAAGATCATCTCTGTCTTACCTGGGTTCAGCTTAAGATGGTGGTTATCCATCCAGCTCTGGATGTCCCTCAGGCAAGCAGAAATGCGAGCAGAGACCTGTGTGTCAGAGGGGGGGAAGGAGAGAAAGAGTTGGGTGTCATCGGCATAACAATGATAGGACAACCCATGGGCAGAGATTACAGGACCAAGAGATTGGGTGTACAGGGAGAATAGAAGGGGACCAAGGACTGAGCCCTGGGGAACCCCTGTGGCAAGGGGGCGAGGTGCCGATACTGCACCAGCCCAGGAGACTTGGAAGGAGCGACCGGAGAGATAGGACTCGATCCAGTCTAGTGCTGTGCCACAGATCCCCATAGCTGCCAGGGAGGACAGGAGGATGGGGTGGTTGACTGTGTCGAAGGCAGCAGAAAGGTCTAGGAGGATCAGGACAGATGAATGGGAACATTTAAATAAAAACAGTCTTAATTATAACTTATTTATAAGGACTATCACATAAACTGATACTACTATATTAAATGATCCAGACTCTTCTTTCTTTTATGTATGTTTGTTTTTAGGTTAAAGTTCAAGAAGTGGCAAAAGTTTCAAAGTTTCAGCATATTAACGTTATCAGTGAAATTATTTTATATTCCGGTCAGTTACACAGACTTTCAAATAGGAAATTATATTATTAAATTATTAATGATAGCGTGATTGATATTGTTATTAAAGCAGTATACATACTGTAATATATGAAAATTCAAGACACAGTATCGTAACTTTATCATTAAGACAGATTTACAGCCACTCCAAACACTATCCATAATGTCGTTCAGTGGTAAAATTCATAAAACACAAACATTATCAGAATCTAAAAATGTTCATTTCTGATTAAAAGTAGGGCAAATGGTTCTTCCTTCCACTAGGAGGCAACTACATGATGTTGAAAAGAGAAAGAATATCTTTGCTACATGCTACAACCACATTGAGGACAGAAAAAGAGTAATGATGTAGATCTTGAGACTAAAAGCATGACTATAATCGGTACAAACAATACTTTTCCATTCTAGCGTAAAATATAGCTCAAATATTCATTACAGCTATTACATTTTAACTCTATTTATAGATCTGTTTAATCCTCCAGACTAACCTGAGTTTAATCATCTGTTGTTTAACTTTAATGCACTAACTGTAATTTCCCTCCATAATGAAATGCAATATTATCATGTCTTGTGCTCAGTTGGATCTCTGTATTTGGTATATTTTTCTCTTACTGCAGTGTTGGTACAGTACAAATACTCCCTTTCTGGGGAGATACAAGGGGTCTCTCTACAAGCCCCTGCTGAGACCAACGGGACAGAATTCATCTGGGAGTGGACGTCACACGATGGAAGCTACACAAACACTCTGATAATAACTATACAGTCTGATGGAACGTATTCATGGAATTTGAAGAAGGAGTCTATTTCAAAACAAAGGAAGTGCGACATTTATCTGTGAGTAAATTGGAAAGATGCAGGAGTTTTTACTTTTAGTCAAACAAAACCAGAGGAAGTAAGCTTGGCCGCGGCTTAAGTGTTCGCTGTAGAAGGTAAATGCACTCTTTCATGTAGTTTGGAAATGATGACATTACAGAGAGAATTAATTAACATTAAGAAGATATATTTTTTAAAAATAAAATAAGACAAATGTAACACAAAGTTGAGATATATCTTTCTTTTTTACTTTTAAAAAGGTTGAATCTGAAATTAGATTGAAATAATATGTAAAGTCATTCATATATAATGTGTTAAATGAACTTTTACAGAGTACACATGGTTCCTATGGAACTCATATGCACTCTGGTAGAGTTAAATTAACACTGGTCATTTTACTCTGTGAATAATAGGTCAATGTACCAGAAACAGCTTAATTGGACAAGTAAAGTGCCTCGTGTTTCTCATGTTATGTCACAGTGATATGATATATGATATATTAAGAGGAAATAGATCAGATTAGTCTATTTCTTAGCAATACACACTACAAAAACCAAAGTTCCATCTCTCCATAGAATTCCCAACAGAGAGCTGGAGGACTGTATATTGCTTTAAATTTGATGACTGGTTTTGAGGCCACGCAATGATTTGAGGAAAATGTTGACAGTATTCTCTAAATCAATTGCTCTTTGCTCCTGCAGTGAAACCATTTCACCTGGACACAGTAAATGAAGGTTCTGATGTGGTCATGAGCTGTGAAGTATCACACCATCCAGATTCAGCTACACTGGACTGGGAAAGAGACAGTGAACCTACTGCTAACACAACGCTGATCTACAACAACAATGCCCACATCATCATCCACAGTGCTGACCGATACAGTGAGGTCTATACAAATGGTACAGATATACACATGTAAACTTCAGAATAGACCTGGACTACCAAAAATTGGGCTGTGCTGCCAGATTTAGTTAGTTGGCAACCCAGAGGAATAAAATTTAATTTGGTTCAACAGCCCTGGGTGATTACCTGTGTCTGTAGGGTTGCTTTGCTACTGAAGGGCTGCTGGTTGGCTCATTCAGCTACGGCACCAATATGTGTACAGACAGTAATTCTAACCACAGCTTTATTTCCCAGGTACATATGAAACACAAAACACTCTGTACAGAGGAAGTTTGAACAGCAGTGAGGTGGTGCTAGCCTGCCGTTCACTGAACTCATTCAGAACAGCTTACTGGAGATGGGTGGCATTGCAAAGGTCTAATCTAACCCTTGTGGCCTCAGCTGAAAAACAAAAGAGTGCTCTGATTTCCATGGAGATAGATAAAGAGAAATTCTCATCTGAGGGCTTTGATGGATCTAATTTTCCGCTGAGAATCTCACCAGTGAAGTCTGGAGACAGTGGAATGTACGTTTGTTATTGTGGACCCTACGTGACAGCCACAGTAACTCTGGTAACTGCACAGGGTAAATTTGCACTTCAGGTATGGCTGATGCTTACACAATTTACAGGACTGAATATATAACAGTATATGCTAACATGATGCTTATTAAAGTAGCCTTTTAAACAATAGTCTGTGTCATGCAATATAACAGACTACAGCCATTTGCTAACAGTGAGCAACAGAAGCATCCGGATGAAGGGGGGCAGGGGCGAACGCATAAAACAGGAGGTCCTGAGTGAGAGGCACCCAAAAAAGGTGCTCAGTCTCACCCTGCCCATTCTGAGAAGAGACCAGCTGCACTGGGCCTGTGCGGTGTTCACAGGGAGCATGCTCAGAGCACAGGTCCCCCTCACACTGCCGATACCCATCACTGAACCTGAAGAGCCAAAGCCAGGTACTAACCTCCAACCACAGGCACAGGATTCATTACAACTTAGGGGAACACACTAAACCACCTAGTCTCTATAGTCAAATGTAAAGTCTCACAAGCATACTAGCAATAAATAAATAAGAAAGCTCTTCTATTTTCCTGTAATAAAATATGCACAGTAACAATATTAAAAAGCGTGAGTCTAGCCAAGTCATGTACCAATGCCACTCAAACAGAAAACAGAAGTGCTTAACTCAATATGATGTGCACGCACCTATCATTTTATTACACAAAATAAGAATTTTTACTTTTAATACGGCTGAATAATGAATGTAACTTTTAATATAACCTAGTAATTAATTAACTTTTAATAGCTAAATAAATAACAATATGCTCCCTGTTCTGAGCTCCCTAGTTAAGTTTCCTTCTTTTGTGCCAACACAGATAATGGCAGGGTGCAGGTGATCGGTTTGGCCTGTACTGCTGCTGTGTGTGTTGGAGTGCTGTTGCTGTTAGGAGGTCTGTTGTTTCGGCATCTGAAAACAGCAGCAGGTAAGAGCTTCTCATTCTGTTCCGAGTTTACCGTTCTCTCTGACAGAGCTTTCTAGAGCATTCACACTACAACATTTCTTTGAACTCTGCTCAGATAGTATAGTGTTATGAAATGCATTGTTTTTAAATTATGTTGTTTCATTTTTTCTTTTGATATTTTATATAATTGAAAACAAACCAATGCCATACACAAGATCAACCAAATATAAACAATCACTTCCCAGAGAGATCATTTACAGTTTGCTTAAATGTTTTTTCCCTCTCAGGTTCCTCCACATCACCAGCTGAAGGGAACGGTGCAGCTGATCCAGTCTACATTAACATCACAGATCTGCAGCAGGGTCAAGGTACTGTAGAGGAACAAGACTATTCACATATAGCATGAGGTAGTGCAGTAATGTAAGGGAATACACTTCATTACAGGAATTTACCATACACTCTTATACACACTGACTTACACAGCTTTTTGCATTTTAAAAACATAGCACCCATTTTTAC
Organism: Anguilla pacifica; assembly: GCA_039654925.1. Taxonomy (NCBI): domain Eukaryota; kingdom Metazoa; phylum Chordata; class Actinopteri; order Anguilliformes; family Anguillidae; genus Anguilla; species Anguilla pacifica. Next base: position 3,537,455 of record CM077300.1, on the reverse strand, counting down.
AGCTGGATATATAGTTTACTGGAGCTATACAGTACCTAGCTCAAGGGTACAGTAGCAGTGTCCTACCTGGGAATCGAACCTGCTACCTTTCGGTTACAAAGCTAGTTCATTAACCAATAAATTACAGTACAGAATGTACTTATAGCCCACGTATGGCTTGATCATAGTAAAGATTGAATCATACTTCATAAATTTGCCTGAATGATCAAAAATGTAACATGGCTCAGTGCTCCTTATATGGTAAATCATATAAAGTTATTTTAAAATGTTTCCTTAAATATTTCTGTCTCTTACGCTCCTATCTACATTAGCAGTGGATGAGAATGGTGATTCCAGTGCAGCTGGTGCAATCTATAGTAAGCTACAGAAAGTCGCAGAGCTACCAAAAGATCAACTGGCTTAACTGAACTATTGATACGCTGCATGAACTCATTCACGGGAAAGCTTGCATTATGGGCCAGTTTCTAATCCTAGACTAAATTCAAAACTCCACTTGGTCCAGGAATAAGCTTAATCTGTGTTAGTGAAACCGGCCCCGTACATTCCATGCGCCAAATGTGTGTGGGAAATTAATTACACTGAACAACTGGAATTGGGACCATTTTGGTGCATCAGACTGCACCTCTTGTACTTCAAAGGATGCACACCTGAGCAATGCCTGAAACTATTTGTAAAATTATGTTTTTCTTATCAAAAGAAAGTGCATACCTCAGGTTGTACCTTTGCCTTCTCTTAAAAGAAGGCTGAGTTACAGGTATGCCTGGACTTCCACAACCCGGACCATGTTAATCAGACCCGTTAATTGACCCAGGTCTGATATAAATGCAGATTTAAGTCTGGCCAAAATCATTTGTAAAATATGATGGATATGAGATTGTACTGGCAGGACATAACCAGCCTTTTCCTGTCAGGGTTAGAGGGTGGGTTTGAGGTTGGGGCTGCATCAATTAAACCTCATACTCACTAGCGGTTGTAGTTTAAAAACGGAAGTATTTGAGGCCTCATGCACACACACACCAGCATTAAACGCATTTCGAAAACCGTTTTGGCTTCTTTAAGCAATTAGAGTAAAAGGAGGAAGTGGGACTGTTGGGAAAAGGATTCAGTAAAAACAGGTCACTTGGTCATGAGACGTGTAATTTCTAAACTAGAGGTTTGTTTGCTACATTGTCCACAAGAGGGCGATATGCACCAAAAAGAAGACTCACACTTTTACTGTTAAGCAGAGGCAGAAAAATATAGGTTCAGAAAGCAAAAATCCTCCCCAGTATTTTGTTGCAATCAAGTTGATTTGCTAATTAGCACAATCTTTCAACCAGGAGGTAAAACTAATCAGCTGGCAAAGTTCAAGGGAGGAAGAAATATGACAGAGCTTTTACTTTCTGAGCCCTGAACTTTCCACTTCTGCAGTTCAGACACTCTGTACACGCACGAGCGGGGTCCTGGAGTCACAGGCTCAAGCGGGGGCCACATATATCTGTATTATACATTTCATACATTCATACATTTTCTTACTAATAGGAAACCCAGATACCCCTAAAGAGGAGAATGACAGTGAGGAGCTCCAATACTTAATATTTTCCTTGACCACTCCCAGTCTGGATAAGTTTGTTATACTTAATGTTATCCTAATAAAATGGGTATATTACTCTTGCCAGTTTTTGAGATTTCTCCAGTGAATACAGTGGGAGTAACATCTTAAGTTTGGGCACACATTACCTTATGAAAGTGATGCAAAACCTCTTTCCTGGAGCGCTTTTATTCCAACCAATTATTCTGGTCTAATTTTCTAAACCACTGTTTTCACCAATGCTGTTCACTCCACTGCTTAAATGCTCCAACTAAAGATATACTTTGTTCAATCTGCAGCTGCAGCTCCTAGCTTCTCTAAAATTTCAGGGCAAGTAAATGATTGAGATAATTAAATCATTACAAGCAGACAGTCTAATGGAATCCTGAAACAGATAAGCCTGTGTTGCCCATCCAGCTAGCAAAAGCAAATGCAGTACTGGGGGTTCACAAATGTGGTGCTGGTTAGTCACAAGTTCTGCTGGTTTTTGTTTTATACTTAAAACAAGCAACTAATTCAGTCCCAATAATAACTGTTTGATCTTTTCACCGCTGTTTGGTGTTGCAGACCCTCACAGACAACAACTGAGGCAGTTGAACCCCCAGTCTCATTCTGTAAGTATGTTCCCTGGGATACTCAGGAGACTAACCATAAGGATTTTCTGTTCATCTAAGTATAATAATGTAGGCACTGCGTATCATATCCATACAACCAATACAAAATGGTTACATATTGTACATGGATGTTCCACTTTGTTGAAAAGTTTGAATTTCATTGATTTCATTGTTCTAAGTTCATATTTAAAATTCTGATGTCATATTTCTGCAGGAACAAGAAAATGACAGTGATCTATGCAAGTGTCTGCAAAATGGAATATGGGTAATATTTCAATGATTCAAATGGATAAATGAAACAAAAAGCCCACATTTAAAAGTTGACATTTGAAGTCTGTACAGTGCAACTCTGTCACGTTTTCGACGGGGTTGGACCCAGGCGCAGAGTAAAACACGCGAAACTCAAGAGGTAAAGGAAAATAAAGACTTTACTACAAAAAAAGGCAAACACAAACAGGGAACAGAAAAGGCCACGATGGGTAAAAACACAAACTCCAAAATCTCTAAGATCAGAAAACAAGAGGAACTCAAAACACAGGCAGGGCAGAACACAGGCAGGCAGAGTACACGGGTAGAAGCACATGCACGAAACGGAAGCAGGACAAAGTGGGCAGGTACATAAAGTCAGAAACAAACACAAGGAATCAGCACCTGAGTCAAGGGGACAAAGAACTTAAATAGACAGGGGTAACACAACACAGGTGAACTCAAAAAACAATCAAACTAGAAAAGGAGGGGATAACAAGACACAGGTGGGAACAATGAGACACAATCAGAAACAATAATAAAATAATTGAAAGCAATAATACAATTAACAGGGGAACGAGCAGGACACACAACAGAAGTGCCGCCATCTGGCGGCACAACAAGGAAAAACAGAGACAGAAACAGAACCATGACAAACTCAATGAGAGATGGAAAAAGACAATCTGTAGATCTTACCAAGATCTGTTACAATGTGAATATGCCACTGTTGCATTCTGTTTTGCTAAAGGAAACTTTTACATGCATCTGATAATATTTAGATTTTGACTGTGAACAACACAGTTGTATTCTGGAAAATATATACATACAAGTTTTTTCTGTACTGTTTTTTGCAGTTTTATATTTTCTTTTTCTTGTGTACTCCGATTTGTTGACTAATTGATGTATGAACAGCAGGGAGTAATATTGTTCAAGAAATAAGCAACATATTTATGTACAGGGTAGTAGTGTCTGGATATGGCGGTGCGCTCTTCAGTGTGCTTTTATCTGTTGTTAAGAAGTATACTTTTTATTTTTAGTAATAAAACAGCTGTGAAAAGGAACTGCATTATGAATTATTATAAGAACCCAAAATAAAACACAGTTAGTGACTGTGACACCGGCAGCACATGCAGTGTTTTCTGGGCCGAATTAACCATTTCCCCCAGCCCTCTGCCTGCAGTTACCACAGTGACCACACCTCTCCTCCAAAATAGCTTAGATAGAACAGTTGTCGTTTCCTGTTTTTTGAGCCATTTCCTGTGAAGTATACCTTTTAAAAAGGTTAGACACCAATAAGAAGGGCTGCATAGGTCATCAGCCATGGCAATGGTACTGTGGTGGACCCTGTTGTGGATATCAGGATACCGTCACAGACTTTCAGCTGAGGGTGAGTCCCACTTTCTGTCTTAATCATATATTCATTAATTAATTAATTTATTCATATATAAAGTTCATGAAAATGCAGCCAAATGTATAATAATAGAACAAAATTTAAATGGACAAATCGTCAATTTCTATATCGTCACTATAGAAGGGTAAAATATAATACAGTCACATAGCAGGACATGGAAAAATGTCTTATAAATGTCTTATTTATAACAAAAAGTGTCACAGAGGCTGCTACTACTATATAAATTGATCCAGGCTTTTTCTTTGTTTGCTTGTTTTCTGTTTAAAATTCAAGAGGAAGCAAAAGGTTCAAAGTGACAGCATATTACTTTTATCAATGAAATGGCTTTATATTCGATGCTAAGCAGTTACACAGACTTTTCAAATATGAAATTATATAATAACCATTAATGACAGGGTGATTAATATTGTTATTAAAGCATTATTCATGCTGTAATATGCAAATTCAAGACATTTTTTTGCATAGTCACTTTATCATTAAGACAGATTTACAATCACTACATACACTATCCACAACGGTCCATGTCTTTCAATGGTAAAATTCATAATACAAAAGCATTATAAGAAGCTAAAAATGTTCATTTATGATACAGAGTACTGTAAGCAGTTAAGGTTTGCTTTGATAGCTTTCCACTAGTAGGCTACTACAGGATGTTGAAAAGAAAGAAAATATCTTTGCAATGTACCACAACCACATTGAGGACAAAAAAGGTCATGATAATGATCTTGGGTCTAAAACCATGACTATAGCCGGTACAAGCAATACTTTTCCATCCTAGGCTAAAATGTAGCTCAAATATTCATCATAGTTGTAGGGATTATATTTTTATCTCAGTTTATAAATCTAGGATTAACTTTAATGAACTGACTGTACTTTGCCTCTATATTTAAATGCAATATTATCATGTCTTGTGCTCAGTTGGATCTCTGTATTTGGTATGTTCTTCTCTTACTGCAGTGTTGGTGCAGTACAAATACTTCCTTTCTGAGCAGATACGGGGGGTCTCTCTACCAGCCCCTGCTGAGACCAATGGGACAGAATTTATCTGGGAGTGGACGTCACATGATGGAAGCTACACAAACACTCGGATAATAACTATACAGTCCGATGGAACGTATTCATGGAATTTGAAAAAGGAGTCTATTTCAAAACAAACGAAGTATGAAATTTATCTGCGAGCAAATTGGAAAGATGCAGGAGTTTTTACTTTTAGTCAAACTAAACCAAAGAATGTAAAAATGGCCCAGTTTGAAGTGTTCGCTATAAAAGGTAAATTCGAGCTTTGATGCATTTTATAAATTATATTATTAATGAGATTATACAGTACCTCTTTTATAGTATGTGTAAGAAAATATAACACAAAGTTCAAGTTATATCTTGTATTTTACATTCAAAAAAGCTGAATCTGAAATTAGATTTAATTTATACACATTGTAAAGCTGCCCAGCAAAATGTTAAGTGTTAAATCAACTCATACACATTTAACACGGTAGCCACTGAACACGTGTACTCTGTCAAAGTTTAATTAACATTTGACATTTTACTGTGTGATTAATAAACCAATGTATGAGGAAAAGGTAGGTTGGATCACAGGGGAAAATAGTGGCTCATAGTCCTCATGTTTGGACACAGTGCCTTATTAAATCTGAGGTGATACAGATCAGCATTGTCGATTTATTTAGAGTACATAGCACAACAAAACCAAGGTGAAAATTTTCACTTTATGGTTATTTTTTCTTCCCCCAATCCATAGAATTCCCAGCAGAAAACTGGAGGACTGTATGTTGCTTAAAATTTGATGGCTGGCTTTTTAGATGTAGCCCACACAATGATTTGATGAAAACGTTCACAAGCTTCTCTGAATCAATTGCTCTTTGCTCCTGCAGTGGAACCGTTGAGCTGGTCCAGAGAAAATGAAGGTTGTGATGTGATCAGGAGCTGTGAGGTATCACACCTTCCAGATTCAGCTACACTGGACTGGGAAAGGGACAGAGAACCTACTGCTAACACAACGCTGATCTACAACAACACTGCCGACATCATCATCCACAGTGCTGACCGATACAGTGAGGGATCATATCACTGTACACTCAGATGGAATGGAGCACTTATTTTCAGCATTCCCAGTAAATGTGAAGTCAACAATGGTATGTTACTATGGATACAGTTTTCACTGGAGCATTTGCAACAGCATCCTGAGCTTTAACCGTTTTTCATAAGTAAATTTATAACTGTGAAGCAGTTCTTTCATTACGATTAAAGATAAACCCAAGTAATGTCTCCATATTAACCATGGACCGGAGAAAAGCCAGTATTTTGGAAGATCATCATGCGCAAAAAAGCTATTCCGGTTACTGAAAACTCTCCCAGTCTAAAAGCACAGTTTTCAATGTCTTCCAATAACGCAAGAACAGCCATGGTTACATCTTTCTAATTTGACACACTGTTTATAGAACATCGCATCCTGTTTTTAATTTAAAACACTTTGCGTCTGCCAATTAATCCCTCACACCTTTAATTGATAATTCCTATCACATTGTTCATAAAGCTAATGCAAAGTTCACCACAGGCTTGGACGCATGTGTCCCAAACTGCAATACCCCTACATAACCAGCAGGAAAATCACATACATGAAGTCTAGACTTTGCGTAGAGATAAGATCATTTCCACGTCAAAGTAAGGTTTTATAAATAACTACTTATACGTGGTTTTCTGCATAAGTCATACTTAAGATCAAAATTGATCGTAAGTTTGTTCTATAAAAGAGGCCTTTGGACTACAAAAAATTGGGCTGGGCTGCCGGATTTGGTCACTTGGCAACCCAGAGGACAAAATAGAATTTGGTTCAACAGTCCTGGCTGTATACCCATATTTGTAACCATGCACCAGAGCAGACACCTGTAGGGTTGCCTAGCTACTGAAGGGCTGCTGGGTGGCTCATTCAGCTACAGCACCACTCTGTGGTTCATGGATGACCCCCAAGGTCACGGATCGAATCTGGACCGTGCCAGTGCAGAAGGTTCAGTCAGTTAGGGGTCTGTGTTTCATTGCTCTCTAGCGCCCCCCACTGTTGGGGCGAGTGTTTGTGGACTGCATGCCAAAGCCACATACGAGACGTGTTCCTTCGACTCAACTACATGCGAGCTGGCTGTGGGCTGTGGAGTGAAAACAAGCAGGCTGGAGACACCATGTGTGAGGGATTGAGCAGCTGGGTAGTAATGGGGTATTCAGAATTAGGGTGGGAATTGGATATACTCAGCCCCATGTTTGGTGGACAAAAAAAATAAAGAAAAAAACTAGCTACGATGAAGTCACAACACTTTATTAAAAATGACATATTAAGTATTTTAACATTTTAATGCTGAAATTCCTTCAAACAGTACATGCAATTTTCCATCTGAGACAACGATAATGCACAAAAAATGAAACAATAGAGTAAATAAGGGATAAAATGTAAAGTAGAGGCTACCATACTGTAGGCATGACTCACTCACCCATTAAATACAAATGACAGTTACTGTTGATGCTCATGTACTGTCATTTAAAAAATATAATAAAATTAAATAAGAAAAAGTATAATATATACTCATATGCCATGCATGTTTCAATCACAGTAAAGATTCATTCTTTGTATAATCAGAAAATGTATGATCTCATACCTTAAAGGGTTAATTAGAAAAGTAATATACCAGCATGTCCTGTATAGAAACAGACCGGCCAGGCTGCCTATAATAGCTTTCATGGTTGGAGGTGGGGTATTTATTTTAGGCTATTCTGTAATGAGGCCTGAGTTTTTCTCTTCCACCAACTCTGTGTGAATTAATTTACTTTTACATGTTTTTCACGTTGCTCACTTCCTGTAGCAGTAGCATATGTGCTGACTGTACAGACAGTCATTCTAACCGCAGCTTTATTCCTCAGGTGCACGTAGCACAGAGCACACTCTGTACAGAGGGAGTTTGAACAGCAGTGAGGTGATGCTAATCTGCCGTTCTCCAGCCTCATACAGAACAGCATATTGGCAATGGGAGCCATCGTCTGGGACAAATGCAATCCGTGTGGCCTCAGCTGAAAAATATGAGAATGCTTCGATTTCCATGGAGGAAGATAAAAAGAGATTCTCATCTGAGGGCTTTGATGGGTCTAATTTTCCTCTGAGAATCTCACCAGTGAAGTTTGGAGACAGTGGAAGGTACTTCTGTTACTCTGAACACTCCCTGATGGCCACAGTAATGCTGGTAACTGTTCAGGGTAAGTCTGCACTTCAGGTTTAGCGTATGCTTACACAGTTTACAGAACTGAATAAATAACTGCATTCTTACACATTATGCTTATGAAAGTAGCCTTTTTTACAATATGCTGTGCCATGCAATGTAACAGATTACAGCCATGGGTTAACAGTAAGCAACAGAAGTGTTGAGCCCAAGTCATAAAGGTAGTGCACCTCACAGAAACTCAATGACGAATAATGGATGTTATCTGAACAAAAAATATTTTTCTGAAAAATAAAGAATAAATTAAAAAAGAAATAAATACCTAAATAAATAATCCATGCACATGTGCTCTCTCAGTCTCAGCAGTGCCCCTTGGTGGTCTGTCCTGGAATCAGTCAGTTGTGCTGAACTGTGAGGTATCACAGGTGATCGGCTCTGTGACCCTGGCCTGGCTCCAGATGAAGGGGGGCAGGGGGGAGCTCGTAAAACAGGAGGTCCTGAGTGAGAGGCACCCAAAAAAGATGCTCAGCCTCACCCTGCCCATTCTGAGCAGAGGCCAGCTGCACTGGGCCTGTGCAGTGTTCACAGGGAGCATGCTCAGAGCACAGGTCCCCCTCACACTGCCGACACCCATCACTGAACCTGAAGAGCCAAAGCCAAGTACTAAGCTCCAACCACAGGCACAGGATTCATTACAACTTAGGGGAAGACACTAAACCACCTGGTTTCTATTGTCAAATGCAAAGTCTCACAAGCATACTAGCAATAAATAAATAAGAAAACTCTTCTATTTTCCTGTAATTAAATATGCACAGTAATAACATTAATAATCATGAGTCTAGCCCAGTCATGTACCAATGCCACTCAAACCGAAAACAGAAGTGCTTAACTCAATATGATGTGCACGCACCTATCATTTTATTAGACAAAATAAGAATTTTTACTTTTAATACGGCTGAATAATGAATGTAACTTTTAATATAACCTAGTAATTAATTAACTTTTAATAGCTAAATAAATAAGAATATTCTCCCTGTTCTGAGCTCCCTAGTTAAGTTTCCTTCTTTTGTGCCAGCACAGATAAAGGCAGGGTGCTGGTGATCGGTGTGACCTGTACTGCTGCTGTGTGTGTTGGAGTGCTGTTGCTGTTAGGAGGTCTGTTGTTTCGGCGTCTGAAAACAGCAGCAGGTAAAAGCTTCTCATTCTGTTCCTAGTTCACCGTTCTCTCTGACAGAGCTTTCTAGAGCATTCACACAACAACATTGCTTTGAACTCTGCTCAGATAGTACAGTGTCATTAAATGCATTGTTTTTAAATTATGTTGTTTCATTTTTTCTTTTGATATTTTATATAATTGAAAACAAACCAATGCCATACACAATATCAACCAAATATAACCAATCACATCCCAGAGAGATCATTTACAGTTTGCTTAAATGTTTTTTCCCTCTCAGGATCCTCCACATCACCAGCTGAAGGGATCGGTGCAGCTGATCCAGTCTACATTAACATCACAGATCTGCAGCAGGGTCAAGGTAGTGTAGGGGAACAAGGCTATTCACATGTAGCTTGAGTTGTTGCAGTAATGTAAGGGAACACACTACATTACAGGCATTTATCATTTGCTCTCATATACACGGTGACTTACACAGCTTTTTGCATTTTAAAAACACAGCACCCATTTATACATGTGGATATATACTGGAGTTATACAGGTTACAAAGCCTGTTTCTTAGCCAATCTATTACACAACAAACTTATAGGCCATGTATGGCTTGATCATAGTAAAGATTCAGTCATATTTTATAAATTTACCTGAGTGATCAAAAATGTAACATGGCTCAATGCTTCCTATATGGTAAATCATATAAAGTTATTTTAAAAGCTATGTTGTTATATTTTTGTCTCTCACACTTCCAAATTACCAGTGGATGGTGTGATACACTGCAATGATACACTGCATGAACCAGTGAACTAATTCACGGGAAGGCTTTCATTATGGGCCAGTTTCTAATCCTAGACTAAATTCAATTTGAATAGCCATTCTCCATACAAAACTTTGTCCAGGAATAAGCTTAATCTGTGTCAGCAAAACTGGCCCCATTTCATGCGCCAAATGTGTGTGGGAAATGAATTACACTGAACAATTTAAATTAGGACCATTTTGGTGCATCAGACTGCACCTCATGTACTTCCAAGGATGCACACCTGAGCAATACCTGAAACAAGTAGTGAAATTATATGTTTTTCTTTTAAAAAGAAAGTGCATACCTAGGGTTGCACCTTTGCCTTCTCTTAAAAGGAGGGTGCGCTGCAGGTATGCCTGGCCTTCCACAGCCCGGACCATATAAATGCTGGTTTAAGTCTGGCCCAAATCATTTGTCAAATATGACCGGGTATGAGGTTTCACAGGCAGAATATAACTGGCCTTTTCCTGTCAGGGTTTAAGGGGCACCCACAGTTACCACAGTAAGAAGGGCTGTGCAGGGCACCAGCCATGGCAATGGTGACTGCCACACACAGAAAAGCAGACAAAAGACTGTAGCATGCTGCATGCAAACACAGCAACATACAGCACATGGTAGCCTGCTACATGTAGCAATCAACATGAAAGTCAAACCATGATGAAATAAATAAAAGAACTAGACAATCAGGAAAAACTTAAGTATGCAGGGTATTGGTCTAAACACCATGTGTTGTTGGATGTCAATTGGTTGTCCTTTACATTACATTTATTTGGCAGATGCTTTCATCCAAAGCGACGTACAATAAGTGCATACCAAAGGTTATTGTGACAACTACAAAACACAGGTCCAATAAGGTACAATACTGATTTTGTACAGTTATTCGTAGCTAAGAGCACATTAATTCCAGTTCACACAGTGAACATTACGCTCACCTAACCTGTGCTAAGTCAAACTAGGAGGCACTGCCACTAGGCACTAGGCCCACTTTTCTTTGGTTTAAAGTTTGAATCGCTAATGTTCCAAATGCACAGTTCTTAATTCACAAATATTTGTAAACCGAATAATTTTATCTCTCTTGTTTGATGGCCTTGTTCATCAGCCAATATATTTTTCCATGTTCTAAGTTCATGTGAACAATAATTCTGACATGTCATATTTCTGCAGGAACAAGAAGAAAATGATAAAGTGATCTATGCAAGCGTCTGCAGAATGTAATATGGATAACTATTCAAATGATTCTAATGGAAAAATGAAACAAAAAAATCTACATATAAATGTGGACATTTCAAGTCTGTTCAGTGCAACTTCATTAGAGAAGGAAGAAGACAATTTTTTTCAGAGACCTGTTATTATGTAAATATGCCACTGTTTCTTTGAACAGAACTATATTCTTTCTTGTTAAAGGAAGCTTTTACAAGTATCTGATAATTTTTATATTTTGACTGTGAAGAACTCAGTGGTGTCATGGAAAATATACGTGTTTTTCTATACTTTTCTTTTTGCAGTTTTTTTATTTTTCTGTGTTTAAAAAAATTTGTATTCCGATTCGTTGACTATTTAATGTATGAACAGCAGGGAGTGATATTGTTCAAGAAATAAGCAACATATTTATGTAGCAGTGTCTGGCTATTGTGGTGTGCTCTTCAGTGTTCTCTTCTCTGCTGTTCAGAAGAATACTTTTTATTTTAAATAATAAAGCAGCTGTGAAAGGAATTAGATTATTCATTATTATAACACAAAATAAAACACAGTTAGTGACTGTGCCACCGACAGCACATGCAGCGTCTTCTGGGCCAAACCGTGTGAGATTTCTCTGTCCCTCAGCCCCAGTGTCACTCCAGGCAGAGCAGATAAAGGTGAGTCCTGATTACCTGGCTGCCTACAGCTGTGACTGCAGGCCAAATGAACCACTTCCCCCAGCCCTCTGCCTGCAGTTACCACAGTAACCACACCTCTCCTCCAAAATAGCTTAGATAGAACAGTTGGCGTTTCCTGTTTTTGGAGCCATTTCCTGTGAACTATACCATGTTAAAAGGCTGGACAGCAGTAAGAAGGGCTGCACAGGGCATCAGCCATGGCAATGGTGACTGCCACACACAGAAAAGCAGACAAAAGACTGTAGCATGCTGCATGCAAACACAGCATCATGTTCCACTCCTGCCGACGGTTTGAGAGCAGGAGAGCAGGAGAGCACCATAATTTTCTCGGGTATATGGTTCAGATGCAGTGGTTGACAGGTTCCCTGAAGTGTGATCGCACATCTCTGACCTCATCTGGGTCACTGACGGTGTCATCTGTGTTCTGTTCTGCTGCCATTGCATCTTTCACCAACTGATCAAGCTGTAACAAAGATCATGTGCCATTGATGCATACAAATTTAATCAAAATAGAGCAAAAACAATTTTCACAACACAATACATATGCATACTGTAATGGTAATTGCATCTGCTTGTCTAATCTTTATATGAGTATCCGAAGCTCTCTAGGACTCGTACTGAATCACAATAAGGTACTCAAAGGAAATATAGGAAATCGTTTAGTATAAACGCCAAGTGTGTGGTCCTGCCTCTTGACGAATCGTCTGGTGTGTGCATTCTTACGATTAAAATATTAAAAATCAGTTACATCTGTCGTTATGTCTGTGGTCTCCCATTAGATTTTAGGTTAAAATCATTAGGTTAAGATATTAAAATCCTCTAGTGTGCACCAGGCTTAAGCCGTGGTCTCTCCTCCTCTCACATCACCAGGGACAAGACATTCATGTCTTGCAACAATGTCTTTAAATCCATTGCAAAGACAGACAGAAAGAAGGGAAAAGATGTCAGTCAACATTACCCCCACATCACCTATGCAGACATGCGTCTTCTAATGGATTCACCCGTGATGTCACCGGACACGGCTACGGGCTTGGTATAGAAAGTGTGGGTAGACATAAAGCTTCACCTGGCAAGGAGGGGGAGAGAGGGCAACAGAGACCTGTGCCTCTCCTCTTTTGAGGTTAAAATGGATAACTAGGGTCTTGAGTGTTTGTACCTGTCACACAATGCCCAGACAAAGAATCACAAAACTGTTCGATCAGAACAAAGAAAGTTACCGCGGCTTCATGTTTGTCCAGTCAGGAAATCCAAAATGCCCCATCCTCGGCGTCAAAAAGCACATCTCTGAATGTCATCAGCTTCAAAAAGCTCATCTCTGAATGTCCAGTCATGACTTGTGATAGCTTAACATCCTATTTAATATTGGTAAAGGAGAGCTGTGTGAATCTTATGGCAGTGAGCTGAGTTTTTACCGCCACTATCACAGGTTATAGTTAGCAAAACACTGAATTCCATTTGATATCTCCAGGTCAAGATGCAGAGGAAAATCTTGTCATTCTTTAAAAAACGACAGAAAGCACCAGCCCTGTCCTCAGTCAGGAGGTTGATAGTGCAAGACGTAGGTTATCTTACGTGAGATTTATAGTGATAGGCTATTTTTCCTTAATTGAAATGTATGCAGATTTAATTGTGTGTAGGTGTGGTTACAGGTTATGTGTCAGTGGTGGTTCTTTTATGCGGGGCGCTGGGGTGCCACCCCCCTAAATGCAAAATAATTATAAAATAAAAATTGTTTACTCGTACAATGCGCCTGGTAGTCTGTCAGCGCCTGTCAGCATTCATTAAAAATTGGTTCCAAAATCAAATTGTATTTGGTTAATTTCTGTGTGATTATAGCCTACTTCCTGGGTGAAGGGCACCAGCCAAATGAATGTGTATGTAAGTCCTTCAACTTTTGGCAAGCAGGTGACCTGAGGCTGCTCTCTAAATGGTTGCTTAAGATTTTCCAAGGGGCCCGAGACACTACTTTTATTGGCAGCGAATTAGTATTGTTTTTTTTAAATGTAATGTGATTGGACGATTCTCGACGCTATCTTTCATGTTCACGCCCACCATTAATATAACTACGGATGCGCGACTGTCACTCCTGCTCCTTAGCTAGCTGACCGGTAGGCCTACTTTCAAGAGATGGAAGCAAGAATCAGGGAAATCAAAGAAAATTTGGTTATTTCCTTACAAAAACACCCTTTCACTGGAAGAAAAAAAGAGGATAACGGAGCTTGGACCGGCCCGACCCAATTTACAAAATCGGCAGAAGGCAAGTGATTGAGGACTAGCCTACACCCGGGGCTTCTCCAGCTCCTGTTATGACAAACGGAGTTGGCTAGCTGGATGTGGTGTAAGTAATGCCTTTTATTGCTTTCCCTGTTTACTATTTCAAAGTGTCGGTACCGAAGCGTTGTGGACAACAACAGACCTATGACATCTTTCTGCAAAATGCAAACGGTACGAAAGTAGCCGCAGCCGTCTAGACAATAGTATGAGGCTACATTTTTTTGGCAGGCTTAGCATTGCTGAACAGCTAGATGAAGCCTACAGGATTGGCACTAGAAGGCACAACGAAGAGATGACAAAATCGACACATCCTGTCCAGAATAATAGACTGTGTGATATTTCGTGGAGCCTTTCAGTTGGCTTTGCGTGGCCACGATGAGAGTGAGAGCTCCGATAATCCCGGGAGATTCCGTGGGTTGGTGAATTTTGTTGCCTCCTTTAAACTTCAGCATTCACATATTCACATTTTTTCCAGCAGATGGCAGCAGAAGGCTCGATAAATGACCTTGGAGTTAGCTAATATTTTCCTACTCTTTTTATAACTTCATAGAATGTAACTGGCAGTAAAAATGACTTTAGTAGTTCCATATTTAGAAATGGGCATTTTGTCATCTCTACATATTATTTTATATTATTAAGGAGGGCAAAATATGTTCAAGTAGTGCTACTGGCCAGTGTTTAGGCAACATTACAGTGTGTTGTGTTGTTTTTAGATTTATTTATTTATTTATTTTATTTGCTGAGCTATGAAGTGCTGCTTCAGTTTATTTGTCCCCCCCAAAACTGCGCCCCCCCAAAATGTTTTATCACCAGCCGCCACTGCTAGCGAGCCAGAAGGCTAAACAACCAGATTTAGGGATGGCTACTAACATTAGCTGGTACTAGCCAACTGTCTTGCAAAGCAAACTATGCCTATATTTTTCAAATGCAATTAAGTGTGTATAACTAATTGCATTTCATTTTCACTTGTTTGAAAAAGGGATTGATGCTCTACTAACCACTTCAGCAACACACCGTTAATCTGTAGCCCACATCTCCTCCAGCATTAATGCGCAACAGAGTGCTGTGTGCGTGCGTACCATGATGAGGCCATAGCACATTGGCCTCTGTTTGGCTACCAAGAATTGAAAAGAGTAACCAAGAATTACCCCGCGATGCCGTGAGTTTGAATACAACCGAGGACAGTGCAAATCTCGCATTTTTAAAAAGCACGAAACTAATCGCGGTTAAAAAGTTAACCTAAGATGTCAGAAGCATAAAACTAATAATTTAACAGCTTGGTACACATAAAACTGTTATATATTAAAAGTGTCAATTTGCGTATAGTATCAATCTACAAGTTTTATTATGCAATCTTGTTTGTTTCTTTAATCCTTCAAAATGTTTTTTCGGATATTATGATTCACTGTTGAAGAACTTCATTGCTTTAAATTACCAGTAGTGATTGCAACATGAATGTTGAGCATCTACATTCTAATGACATACAAATCGTAATCAGTCAATACTGTGTACTTGTTTATAAAATGGTTTATTTACATTTTTTACAGTAGTACTGATTCAGAACCTTTCTAAACAGCAAACCACAATTTTGGTTTCCAGCTTTTTATCCACTTATGAACATTTTCTATTTTGAAACATTTCTATCTTAAGAATTAAATACAACAGATAGCATCTGTTGTGCCATCTTTAAAACAGTGCCATAGCAGTCTAAAATGCTTTACAAATGAACATATCAACAACAACAACAACAACAACAACAACAACAATTTAATAGTCCAGAAATAAATTCAAGGCTACAGATTGAATGGATGGTACCTGTCATGACATCTGAATGGCATCTTTTATGCAGTGCTACAGCAGTCTAAAATTATTTGCAAATGAAAAAAAGGGTGCTACTACTACTGCTACTGCTACTACTACTACTACTACTACTACTACTACTAATAATAATAATAATAATAATAATAATAATAATAAATGCTACTACTACTACTACTACTACTAATAATAATAATAATAATAATACAGCTACTACTACCAGTATAAATAATAATAATAATAACGATAATAATAATTTAACAGTGCAGTAATAAACTATATATTAAATGGATGTAATCAAAAGTAATGAAAACAAGTACTATCCTTCAGTGGACTTTAAATGTTGAATTCAGTGAAAGTGGCATAGACTTCTGGCATGTTTTAATTAGCCTATTAAAGGTACAAAGTAAATTGGGGGTCCACATTGAGGAACTTATTTGCACGAAGCCCAACAATCCTAAATTGAAAAACCGTACAAGTCTTACAACTTGATTCCACTGTGTGAAATCGGTATCAGCAAAAGCGGGAGGTAAATTCAAGCGGAGGGCTCAGTTCTACTCAACGAAAGATGAAACTCCTCCCATTGCCAAAATCCAGGATTGAACCAGGGACCTTTAGAGCATCAGTCCAACGCTCCCCCAGCTGAGCTATTTCGGCCACACAGCTAGGAGCATTCCTTGGATATGCCGGGGCTGGGCCTGGTAGGATGTACAGAAATCTTCAGCCAGGGCTACAGTGGGTGCCAAAGCAGCAAAATTGCTGCACAAATCATGCTAAAGTATGCCGTACTTGAGTAAGACTGCAACAGTTATATGGGCAAAAAGGCAGTGGGTCTAAAGGTAGGCCCTTAAATACAGCCACATGTGCCAACTAACTCCCAATTAACTCCTAATTATGACAAATGGCCAATCAGAAGCTTCTAAAAATCATTATATCAATGTCCGGAATCTTCCAGGCTGTTTAAAGAGACAGTCAACTCAGTGTATGTAAACTTTTAACCAACTGGAATTCTGATATAGTGAATTAAAACGAAAATAAATCTGTCTCTAATCGATTGTTTTAAAATTCCCGCTGATGTGAACAAAAGAAATGTATGGTAACATGAAATGTGCGGAGTTGTGAAAAACTCAGTTTGAATGTATTTAGCATTGGTGTATGTAAACTTCTGGCCTCAACCGTATATCTGAAAAATTTTGTCAAACAAATTCACAGATTTCACATGCTGCACTAACGCAAAAGAGTCTACAGCCCATACAAAACCCATGTGAATTTCATTGTATGTTCCCTCCTAAAAAGGACACATTATTGTGGAAGCAAATATTTTGGTGTTTACTGGCATTTTCAGGGTAAAGCCATGGGCGACAGGGGGTGTGCTCTGTCCTCGTTAGTATAGTGGCCAGTATCCCCGCCTGTCATGTGGGAGCCTGCTGTGTATAGGTGTAACACATCACATGGAAACCATTGTTTGAATGGGCAAATAAATAATTGTTTACAATTCATTTGTTTTTCACAGAAGTGTCTCAGATCCTGCTTATTCTTATTTAGGTTTGATATTAACATGATATTTGTTCTCCACCTCCATTTTACTATAGAGAGGACCAGGAAATCTTTTCTGCCAAATCAAAACATAGAAAGTTATCAGAGTATTTACATCAGATCAATTATTGCAAAAGTACAAATAAGATTACAACATTACATATTACAATTCTTAATAAACACATAAACACAACAACAGCCAAGTATAAATGTAAAGCTATATTTATATTTTTGTTCATAATAGTATTAGCAGGGTTGATATGCACAAGCATGAAATGGGATTGGGGATGGAACTGGAGCAGGTGGTTTTGCCAAGGCTGCAAGGTGACAACTGGCACACATGCAGTCGGACTCCCTGCAGTCACATGCTGCCACAGCTGCTGGGTCTCCTGAAGCTCCTCGGAGCTTGGGTGTTAAGAGAAGTACTGGCATTGGTCTGCTTTTGCCAAGTACTTCATGGGACACTTCTGAAGCAGAAATCATATTTTTATACACAGTGAGCTCCATAATGTCAGGAACAAACCAGTGTTTCCTGTGAATTGATCTCTTGGTGTGGTGGTGGGTGTCCGAAGGGGGGGGGGGAGGGGGGGTGTAGCAAAGGCGACAAAGTTTAAGACTATGGAAACATAATCTCTTGAGACTTCTTAAAGTTTTTTTTTTAAATATCTAAATCTATCTTTTAGCTCTGACGAGCTCTTGATACAAGGAATAGCAGTTTGCAAGAGCTAAAAAGTAGTACTTTAAAACCATAAAAGGTATGTTAACCCTTGTATTGTTTGTAAATATTGAAGCAAAATAGGCCTGTATTTTGAGTTATGGTGGGGTGAGAAAAATTAAAAGAGCACATTGTCCATCTAGAAGTTCTATCTTCAAGAATAGAGGACTATATAACCAAAATTGATACTCATGAAAAGTTACATATTACACTTTAAATGGAACATTCTTCTGCTAAATTAACTTAATTACCATGAC
This sequence comes from Anguilla pacifica, assembly GCA_039654925.1. Taxonomy (NCBI): domain Eukaryota; kingdom Metazoa; phylum Chordata; class Actinopteri; order Anguilliformes; family Anguillidae; genus Anguilla; species Anguilla pacifica. The sequence goes on along the minus strand of CM077300.1, from coordinate 3,518,956 downwards.
AAAATAGTACTTAGTTAGAATGCTTTATCTTTTTATTTAACAATATAATTTGAGCTGGGTCCACATTCAAAGCCATCTCTCTGTCTCTCTCACACTCAATGACAGAGTTTACATGCTTTGTCCATGCAAAAAAATGTAATGTATTTTTTATTAGCTAGTGTTATCTGTATTCACTTCTGGACAGTGCAGCAGCTTGTGAGACTGCTCCTCTCGTTATAATCATAATCGTCATTAGAATACAGCCCTCTTTGTCAGGTGTAGCAACTAGCCTAACTCAGTTTTGCTAGCTCACTACATTCATAAAACCTTAAAAATAAACACTTTCCCTTTCGTTTTCATGGAAGAAAATCACCATGCAGTATGGAAATGGAAGTAGTTGAATCACAAACATTTTAAATGCCCTAAAAAAAATTTTTAATTTTTAATTCGCGCTGTTTTAGCGATTTGCCAACAATTTTGCTGCCACAACATCCGACGAGTATCTCCAGGTCACCATTTTAATCAGACGTATTGTACCATTATAACAGCAACTCTGCATAAAAAAGGGTAGGCACGTACGTAGCTCAGCTGGAACAGGTTCCGCTTCGGCTCAAACAAACACTGTTTATTTTCAGATAACGTTACATATTTATCACATTTATTTTTCACTTGTCCAATCAGACAACTGCATGAGGCATTCCACTTGCCCGAACAGAGTTATGATCCACCAGTTGTCATCACCGAATGATAGTTAACGCCAGTGCTTGAGATATATGAGTACCGACTCTTCTTTTGATTACCAACATTAATTTATTTTAAACAGTATGTATTTTGAGGAGTAGATACCGGCACTTATTTTGGTCCAGTTCGTACACTGGTTAACACTATGGTATTTTTGTAATATTTGAAGCGTTGCTACCTACCTTTTCATTGTCTTTTTTTTCTGAAGAAAAAAAATGACGCTTTGACAGACAGTGAGACCTTCACGCGCTGCAAGTCTTCCAACCACCTCAGAAAGGAGCAAGCACGGCCTAGGCTCTTTTTGAAAATAAATATGTGGACACGATAGTATGGTTTTGAAAGCACATTTAGGCAGAAATATTTATAAAGTTTAACATTTTTAATTTGTGAATTAGATTTGTAGGCTATATACAGTATATATATATATATATATATATATATATATATATATATATATAATTTTTTATTTTATAATTTTTTATTTTATTTTAATTATTATTTTTTTATTATGGTGTGGCGGCAAGGATTTTGCCGTTGCTCAAGTATCTTGCTCATGTAGGGTAAATTGGATATCGGCCTGTAATTACTTAAGACATTGTAGTCTAAATTAGGTTTCTTCAGTAGCAGTTTCACAACAGCGGTTTTGAATGCGTTGGGAAAAATTCCCGTCTCTAGAGATGTGTTAATTATTTTTAGAACTGATGTGGAAACACTGTTAACAACCTTTTTAAAACATTGTGTAGGGACAGGGTCGAGGCAGCAGGTTGACAATTTACTCTGTGCTATAATTCTGTTGAGTTCTGCATCAGAGATAATGTTAATATTCCTCATAGTTGCCAGCTTGTTACAGGGCAAATCATGTGGGATACGAGTATTTCTAACAATACCAGCTCTAATGATTCAATCAATCAAGCAAATTTTATGTGTATAGCGTATTTTACAGTAGTTGTCACAATACGCTTTACAGACAACCCTGGCCTAAACCCCCACAGGAGCAAGCCTAAGGCAACAGTGGCAAGGGAAAACTCCCTGTGGCAGATGGGAAGAAACTTTGGAAGGAACCAGGCTCAAGGGGGAAACCCATCCTCCTCTGGTCGGCTCAGGGTGCCGACTGGTGACCAGCATGTCGGTCAGTTTTATAAGGTTTATGATATGGCTCAGATGATGGGTGGGGCCGGGTGGCGGTGATGGGGAACAAGAGGTGGCGATAGATGTGGGCAGGGTGGAGGCAATGACGAAAGACGGGCTGGACCGCAGAGGTGGGGGAGACCAGACGACTCTCGAAGCACTCAAGAGGGTTGGGGCAAGAGGCCCGCCGGCAGCGTGGGGAAGAGGGTAGAAACAGCAATTAGGGAATTTGCAATATAGCAGACAATGGTTGTTATTTTATCATTAAAAAATTGTGCAAATTCCTCACATTTTGAACCTGAGGTCAGGCTAAGAATCTCATACATAGATACAGATACAGATACAGATAATTTTGTTGGTTGAACAGATATAGATACAGATAATTTTGTTGGTTGAACAGATACAGATACAGATATAGATACAGATAATTTTGTTGGTTGAACAGATAGAGATACAGATAATTTTGTTGGTTGAACAGATACAGATACAGATAATTTTGCTGGTTGAACAGATACAGATACAGATAATTTTATTGGTTGAACAGATATAGATAATTACGTCTCTGCACACCCCTACTCCACAGCCAGCCTGGAGGAACTCAGAAAGCACACAGCAGAGGATACAAACCCTCAGTGCAGTCATTCAACGAGGATGGCCCACCAGGAAAACCCAGCTCCAGTCTGCTGTTAGTCTCTCCTTCCCTTACAGAGACAAACTCACAGTGGAGGACGGGATCGCCATGAAAGGCCACAAAGCAGTCATCCCCCAGTCTCTGAACAGAGAGTACATCAACATTGTGCACAAAGGCCACCCAGGTGCGGAAGCAACCAAGCGCAGAGCTAGAAGCATAATCTTTTGGCCAACGATGTCAAACGGCATCACCGAAGAGTTGCTCTCATGTGCAGCGTGCAACAGCACCAAGTCTCACCAGCAAAAAGAACCTCTTCAACTTCACCCAGTTCCAGACCTCCCATGGTCCACAGTGGCCACAGACATCTTCGACTGGCGTGGCAAACATTACCAAGTGCTTGTGGATTCATATTCCGGATGGTTTGAAATCGACCTTCTCTGTGACATGACATCATCAGCCGTGATCTCCAAATTGAAGAGACACTTCTCAGTCCACGGTACACCGCACACCCTCTTCTCTGACAATGCTAGGCAATACACCAGTCAGCATTTCAAAGATTTTGCCAAACAATGGGATTTCATTCATGCCACCAGCAGCCTCGAGTTTCCCCAGTCAAACGGGCTTGCGGAGAGAGCGGTCCGCAGTGCCAAGCAGCTGATGGAGAAATCTCACAGAGATGGAGACGTCTTCCTCAATCTCCTGAACCTCAGAAACGTTCCCCGTGATCCAACATTAGGCTCCCCTGCTGAACATCTGATGTCACGACAGACACGCGCAGCCATTCCGGTGAGTACCAAACTACTGGAACCAGCCCCGAAGAACGCCCAGCAAGCCAACGCCCAACTCCTCAACAAAAGGTACACTCTAAAGTACCACTACAAGTCGAGTCACCCACTACAACCTTTAGCAGAGGGACAAGTGGTCCGAATGCAGACCCCCAAAGGATACGACCAACTTGGGACTGTGAAGGAGATGAGCAAGGAGCCATGCTCCTACGTCATCCAGTCCAACGGGAAGACATACAGGAAGAATCGCTGCCATATCCTTCCTGTTGCAAATCTGCTGCCACCACAGCTCCACGCAGAGGACCCAGACTCCCAGAACACCGGTCCCTCCACAATGGACAGTGTTCCCCCCACACCACAAACACCAGAGCCAAACGCCATGCAGTCACAACACGCGTCCCCTCTCCAGCCAACGCCCACAGCACACTTCCCCACTGAGAACAGCAATGCACCATACACAACACGTTCAGGCCGCACCTGCAGACCAAACCCAAAATGTATGCAGTAAAAAAATCTATGGGCTGCCATATACCTTCCTGTGTATAATGTGGTTTAAGTAAATAATTAGTTTCATAGAGGAGGTGTGAGCCTAAGAAAAGGAATGTAAATCATTTGGCTGAATTTGTCCTGTTTGTTCGTTATGAGCCACCATACCTGTAGTGTGTTTATTTCTAGGCCAATCAACGCTCTCTAGCCCCGTCTAGTTCAAGACATGCAAGCAGACTCACTGAATGTCGGCTTGGCTCACACGGTTTTTGTGTTCCTAATACACCAGCGGTTTGTTCCGAGCAAGTGTGATCATTTACTCACATAACATTGAGCCAATTTCTACACTATGTTTCTCACTTGAATAGCATAGGTAGCTAGCTATAAACAAAGCTAGCTCTAGCTACAGATAAGCTACAAGGTTATTTATTTATTTATTTAATGTGTATTTGATAGGGACAGATACATTTAAACATAGCTTATTGACAAACAATATCCAATGCAATGTATCACAGCATTTATAGCATATGCTAATTTCCGATGCTTGTCCCTAGCTGAGCTTTTCAAACACATACAGCACAAAATCATATAATCATAAAACACATACAATAAACTACTAGAGCATTATTAAATACATTAAAATTGAGTAAAGATATCATAAAATTTAATAAAAACCTAGCAATTCATAATCACATATGATTACACGACTGGGTGCATTTAAAAAATTGCTTCAGTTTATACTTAAAATGCTCAAAGTTATGGTCGGTTTTAAAGTGCACAGGTAAGGAATTCCAGATGGTAACTCCCTTAATAGAAAAGGCTGTCTGGCCAAAAGAAGTTTTTCGATATGGAACTTTACAATTCCCCACAGTTGCGCCCCTAGTGGTGAGACCACAATCCTGCAAAGATTTCACCGTGTCACTAAGACATGTTGGAGCCATATCATGTAGGCATTTAAAAGTAAGTTTGGCATTGGCAAACTTAACAAAGTTATGAAAACTTAAAACATGCAGTTTTTTTAGAACGTGACAATTGTGAAATCTTATCGGCTTTTTGTCTAGTATTTTTATTGCATGATTATAGAGCCTTTCTAATGGTTTGATAACCGAGAGGCATGCTTGCGACTAAGAAGAACACAACTAAAATACGAAAAAATCATAGAGTGCATGTACAACTTTGCAGTGTCAAATGGCAAACAGTTTCTGATTAGTCTGAATGAGTACAAATTGACTTTTACAGTTCTACTCAACTTTTTAACATGCTTGTCAAATTTCAGTTGGGGATCCAGCATAAGACCTAAATATTTAACTTCTGTCACCTGTTTAACTGTTTCGTCTTTGATATTAATATGTAGTTCATCTGGCGTGAGCCGTCTCCTGGATGAAAAGCATATCGACACAGTTTTTTTGACGTTAAGTGTCAAACAGGAATTATCCAGCCATGTTGCTATTGATTTTAAATGCTCTGTCAACTGTAAAGTAAGTGCATTGGTAGTCTTACCAGACACATATATGACAGTGTCATTAGCGTACATCTGGAGACCAGCTCCATTACATGAGTCCGGAAGATCATTTGTATACAAACTAAAGAGAAGGGGTCCGAGTACAGATCCCTGCGGAACTCCCATTTTATTATCCAAGAATAAAGATTTATTATTAACCCTGACGCACTGTTGACGGTCCTGGAGATAAGCCTCAAACCAAGACAATGCTTTTCCGGAAAAATTTTATTTGGATAATTTAGACATAAGAATGCTATGATTTACAGTATCAAATGCTTTTTTAAGGTCCAGAAAAACTGCCCCCACCAGATCACCTTTGTCTATAAAGTATTTTAGTTTTTCCAAAAGGAAGCACGTTGCACTCTCAGTTGAATGTTTAGGGCGAAATCCAAATTGTAGTGGGTGCAAAATTTGGTTTGTTTCTAAATAATCCATCAATTGCGTGGCGACAACCTTTTCTAATACTTTGGATAATACTGGGAGAATACTGATTGGTCTATAATTACTTGCATGGTCAGCTGCTCCAGACTTAAAAATAGGTATCACTCTTGCTTGTTTCCATCCTTCGGGGAACTTTCCACTCTCTATAGATATATTTATTAAGTGAGTGGGTGGTTCTGCTAAAATACTACAACGTTCTTTTAAAAATGCAACGTCCAGATCATAAAGATTTTTTGAATAGGTAGTGGTACATTTTTCAATTACGTTAAGAACTACCGCACGATCAATTGCATGTAATACAAACAAATTTGTATCGTCTCTATCGAGCCTTTGTGTATCATAATCTAGTTTTTTTTAATTGTCGAAATTACTGGCAAGCTCTTCAACTGACCTTATAAAAAAGTTATTAAATTAATTTGCAAAATATCCACTACCCACGATCAGTTGATCCCCAACTTTAAGCGCTTGTATCATACTCCTGGTTACACCCTCTGGTTTAATCAGACTATTTATTTGTTTCCAAATTAAGTTATTTCCTTTTGCTTCTCTAATCACCGATATGTAATAGGTAGCTTTTGCATTTCTTAATTCTTTTATAACCCGGTTTCTTAGCCCCTTATATAAGACCATATCAGCACTGGAACGACTCTTTAAAAAGGTTTTAAGTGCGAAATCTCTCTGTTTCATCAGTTTTCGAATCAATGCATTAACCCAGGGCAGAGATCTTTTTTCTATTGGAATATTTGCGTATTCTAAAAAACTTACCAAAAATTTTTCGAACAGTAGTCATTAATTCATTACAACATGTATTCGGGTTGTTGCTATTCACGACATTCTCCCATGTCACTCTCTCCAGTTCACCCTTAAGGATTGACAGATCCTGTTTTGGTATAACTGTCTCTGATTTTTTAGATGATGATGGAGTGTCATAATTGGGGAAGTGCTTCTTTGTTAGTTTTCTTGCGGCAAGAATCATATTGTGGTTGGACAATCCTGTTATTAGATTGTAAGTCTTATTAACACGCTCCTCTCTATTTGTGAAGATCAAATCAATGGATGACTGTGTGGTTCTGGTGATACGGGTAGCGCCTTTAACCATCTGGCTAAAATCAAATTTCGACATTACAGCTTTTAGTTTCTTTCTATTGGTTTTGTCAGACCAATTCATATTAAAATCACCAAAGGTCATTACTTCTGCTTTGTTTGTAACTATTTTAAGCATCCTTTCTAGAGAATGATAAAATGCACTATCATATGCAGGGGGATTATATAAAACCAAAATACGAAAATGCATTTGCTGCGATAAATAAACGTTTAGACCAAGACATTCAATTGTTACATCGCGGCCCAATTCAACTTCAGTACACTTAAATGAGTCTCTTATATAAATCAATACTCTACCTCCTCTACCAACAGTCCTATCCTTCCTAAAGCATTGATACCCTGGTACATCAATCAAACTAGTTAAAACCTTGTTATGGAGCCAAGTTTCAGTAAGACATAAAAAATCAAGATTTGAGTCCATCAGTAGTGTTTTGATTTCATCACACTTAGGCAATAGACTTCTAACATTTAAATGTCCACCAAAGACGCCTTTGGGCTTTGTCTTATGGTCCCATATGACCTTAGCATGATTAACTGTTTGAAAAAATGAATTCTGCATTTGTTTAATCACAGCAGCACAGTACCGATTAGATTTAGAACTCAGTTTTGATTTTGATTTTAAATCCGGTTCAATGGGAAAACTGCTGGGGAATCCTTGAGACGCACCGACCGTTGCCAGGCACCGATGACTCCACCTGTCAACGGGCTCACAAGCGCTCGGGTGTCCTATGCACCTGGAAAAATCCACATCATCCAGTGGCAACCAGAGTTCCACGCACGGCACCCCCAGTGCCACGGACGACAGGATCCGTGTCCCCCGGGACAACCGCACAATCTGTCTCACCCTGTTCCCACTCCAGCTTACTGCTTCCCAGCACCATCTCCACGCATGCGGACTCAGGAACACACCGCCAAGAGTATTCCACACCCTCCCTCTGCCGCAGATCCGTGAGTTGTGAATATAATGTCTCCTTCAAAAGTTTTGGAGAGTTTGTCATTTGGCCTAAGGTTGGAGAACCGATGGGGCCAGGATTTAATTGGATATCACCCGCTAATAATAAAATTAAAAGATGAATAACCGCTGCATTGACCCACTTCGGTTTTTTACTCCAGTAGGTTTGTTTGGTAGAATTCAATCTCTTTGTGTAGATTTGTGCAAAACGATTATTAAGTATATGAGAAAAAATTACATAATAGCCATAGCCAAACTGATTCAGCCTATAATTGATTGGAAAAAGTTGCAGCAAAGTATTTCTTGTCGAGTCTTTTACTTGCATGGGCGCAACATGTCCATACACCATAGGAAGGAAAAACAATATCCCGCAGGTGATTAAGAGAGGCAGCCATGTTGATTGCTTGTTTGTATAGACATGTGGTTTAAAAATGCAATGTCTTTGTCGTTTGCCATGGATTAAACCACTCCTTTTCATTTTACTTACGGGTTTATGCCGCCAGGGCGAGTTGTTATTCATGTAATCAATTGAAACGTTAAATATAAAGCGTTAAATATAAAAGCCAGCACATTCAGCATGGAGCCCAACAAACCGCCTTCATGCGCCCGTCTCAACTGAGCGTACAGCATAATTTTAACGGGTAAATACATCAGCTAACTAGCTAACTTTCTAGCTACGTCGGCTACACAGTTCAGGCAAATGTCAAATTCCAACATAAATAGAACAAGTAAGATAACTACCTTTAGCCAGTCAAGTCCCTGAGCTCTCACTGACATTTATGTTGCATCTGGCTACTGTCCTAATATTGCTCCATGGTTTCCAACCTAACGTTCCTGTTATGTTTCTGTTTTTTTTTTTTTTGTTACCTTTTAGTTAACTATCTGCTTTTCTCCTGCACGATCTTTGTTTTGGTTTTTGTGTGGGCGTGGTTTTTTCCTCTTACTCTCTCTCCCCTCAGCTTATCAGCTGTTCTGACCGCATTCTCACTTAATGGTTAATCAATCATTTCATTCACCTGTTCCCTGTTTGCATGTTCACGCTCTGTTCATTATCTCTCATTTCATGCACCTGGGTTCCTTGGTATATATTCTCTGTTTCCCTTTTCTTCTTTGCCAGATTGTGCCTCCTGTTTACGGTGCCTTTCCAGCGTCTACCTCTCGTTAGTCTGACTCGTGTTTTGACCTTGCCTGTTTACCTGACCACCGATTTTTGCCTGCCGACTTTGTTTTGCTGATTTCCTGTTCTGACCTCCGCCTGTTTAACGACTTTTGCCGTCCGATTCTGTACTTTTGCCCCGGTGGATTTTTCTGGTTTTAGATCTTTGCACGAACTGACTACGAGACTGCCTGCTGTATTGTGTACCTTTGAATTAAACATCTCCTTCGGGAGTTTCGACACTCAGTTGTCCTAGTCTGCATTTGGGTCCACCACACCTCAACCTGTGACAGTTCCTAACAGCTGTTTCGCTTCTAGGCCTTACGCCGGGCACCCACCGCACGCGTCGCGTAAGCAGCACGGCGAAGCAGCACGGCGCGGCGCGTAGCGTGTCTCCACTGGTTCCGTTTGTGTCGCGCAAAGGCTTGCTTAAAGCTCTATATTCCTAGTGGCTCTCGCAGTCTGCAGTGGGATTACATCGTGTATTTCACGTTTGTTCACGACTGTTGATTATGGGTCAAGTGAATACATGGTGAGAGACCTTTTTCAGTTTGTTAATTTGGTAATATTTTGTTAACTCATGTAAATACGTGAGTAAGTAAACGCTTTAAAGAATTACCATAAGCTCAAATCGCGATGTAGCCTACATAATAATCAATCTCAAACTGTATTAATTTATTTGCTTGGTTAACAAGCGTGCAACCTTTATGAAGAATATGTTATGATATTATTATTATTATTATTATTATTATTATACTTAATAGTAATAATAATAAATAATCCGTAATCGACCATTGGGAATTCCCATGTGTTGTCTTGTCATTCACGTCAAAACATTTATAGGATCAGATTTAGTAAAATCAGCTAATCACCAAAAAGATAGCGTAACAGTTTAATCTTGAAGGGATATGAACACCACAACGCCATGAACAGCGGAAGCTTTGAAGTACAAGTGCAATGAAAGCTTGCTTACAACTTCATTTATAAAATAGGTGCATTTTCATCGGCAAGACCACTAAATAATCTGATTTTTAAAGCTCTGTGGATTATCTGATTTTTGAAAGCCCTTTTTGAAAGCACGGCGAACGAAGACATCGGAGAAGTCAAATAGGCTGAGCAATGGTTGGTTAAAAACCACCTTCCAACACCCGAGCTAACAAACCGCTGCTCGGTGCATTCACTTCTACATCATTCAATTGGCTACGTCGTTCTGTGGTGTATTTTCAAATTTACCCCACCCCCTCCGCAAAATATGATAGCGAAACTAAGTTTGCCTTTTCCCCTGGTTCCAGTTTTTTGTTGCTGTTTGTTTTGTTTTTTTATGCAAGGACAACACAAAAACGAAAATGCTTGTATTTTTTTAGCTGCTTATAAAATATCTGGGAGGGAACTATGGACACACCCCCAGTAGCCTATTATAAGGATGAAATATAAATCAGAGCATGTATACCAGCATTTTAGAGCATATTTCTGTGTATAAACAGGCCATCGTGACGCGCGACAAGCCGAAAAAATAGAACAGAAGCGAAAAACTACGCTTCAGTTCGCTTGTGTCGCGCAAGCTTCGCAGCTGGTTCGCGACGCGTTCGCATCTGGTGGAGACGACGTCGCCCGCTGCCGTTGTAATAACAGTACTTCAACTACGCTTCAGTTACGCGCGTAATACGTGCGTAGTGCGCTCGCGGTCGATACGCGTGCGGTGGGTGCCCGGCTTTAAAGTAGCATACGCTTTATTAACAAAAGAACATTTTGTATTAATGCTAGACTATAATAGGTTAATGAAATTCTGACCTATCTGCAGCCAAGGCACCTACTGCTGGACTAATCTTGCAGCAGATACGTAGTAACCAGGAAGCCACAAATAATATTAATGGTAACTACATTCAATCAGTTTATTTAGTCACAAAAATTAATGTTACTCGTCGTAAATTGGATTAATGTGAAACAGGTGAAAATCAATATAATCAAGACACAAAACACACATTAGTTTAGGCTATGTATCTTAATATTGCTTTACTGGTCTCCACATAAAATATATCATTTGGTATGCATTGTCACCAAGCACAATGACAATATAGCTATATCAAGCTAATATTGGCTAGCTGACTCGCTAACTACTGTAGCTAAATACCTGACAACCGTGTGTATCCATCATTTTGGTTTTTATCATTGTTTAAGGGAATGGCGGAGGCACAGCGAGAGAATGATTCTTGACAAAAGTTGTGTCTAGCCATGAACGCACGCTCCCCTGTTGAATACTTTTCACTATCCCTTTTTTGCATCCACACAGTGAACCACATGACCTATGTCTTCAATGAAAGATCTACCTAGTGAGAAACTGGCAGAAGCTCTGACTGCTTCTGAGGAACTGAACTTAAGTGGAATAGCTCTAAAATCCTACTCAAAGGTATGTCACATTAACACACATGGCACGTCAGTTTTTTGTATTCCTTCTGAAAAGCATGGAGCAGCAGCTGTTTATAACAGCATAAAGTAGGGACGAAAAACTGAAAACGCAGTCCAGTTCAAGACTTACTAAGAACTTGGAAAACTGGCCAGAGACCATGAGTGAAAGCTATGGTGAGACGTACTGTATGTCAAACAGCTTGTTCAGCACTTGAAGTGTTCTGAAAGGATTTAGGGACTACATAGAAAACCACAACACTGTCCCCGACGACTTGGCCCTGCTACAGAGTGTGAGCAGGGATTTAGCCTCATGAACATAGTCATCAATCCTCTGTGAAATAACCTACTACTACAGGACCTCAAATCTACATCCACTGGATAAATTAAATCCAAAGGAATATGTCAGGTCTTGGTTAAATCATCACAGAGGAGGTTCAGACACCCGCACACGTTCATGACCACCAAGGGTCAAGCCAGTCAGAAAAAGAAATATGGACTAAATGAAAATACTTCAGTGGCATTTCCATAAGGAAGGCAGCACCTCCTAGAAAAAATTCAAGAAATTGAAGATAAAAGAATGCATATATATTTTATGTAAAATAATGTCACGTTCAAGACTCTGAACCAGAACTCAGATATTTCAAGTGGGAAATTCCAACTTCTGACATCACTGCATTCTCGTTGTTTTACTCAGAAAAAACATGGATTCCCTCAGAAAATAGAGTGAAAGTGCGAAACTATGTTAAGCTGTAGTAGTACTGAAATGTAGACATGGTATCACTGTCAGGTGTTTCATTGTGTCATTTGCAGCATATTTCTGAGAAAAAAGCTAAGCTGGCTAGTGAAAAAAGTGCCTGATGGGTATTGTAACTTAAATTTCACATATTGCTATAATGAATGGGAAACATAAATGATATTAACACATTTCACATAATCACATACCCAAATATGCATTAAAAGCATGAATATACAATTTTTCTTTCATAACACAAACTACAAATGCCGCCATTTATCTTACTGTGACGTCACCACTGCTGAGGTTGGAAAATCTGAGCTCAGAAATCATGCCAGAATTTCGACAACTGGTTTTTTCACAAGTCAGATCTCGTTTTTTTATTAGTTTTAAGTTGTCTTGAACGCAGCATAAAAATGCCGCAAATGTAAAATCAAAATGAATGCTACATTATATTAGAATCGAATTGGGATGTTGTAACAGTGCCTCCTGTGGCAGAATATGTCATTATCTTCAGGCTTCGGCCTCCTCTCTGCATTCATCAGTGTCTGTTATGGTCTTTTACAGTTTAGTAAATGCAATGCAAATAAACTGCCGTTAAAAGAACTAGGGAGGCAATAGATATCGCATGTTATAGATCTATGTTTGTTACTAGTCAATTCTCTTTCGTTTTCCACTTCTACAGTGTCATTGAACTGTATCAACAGTTGGGCATTGCTGTTTGAAACATTTCCAAAGAATTTGAATTTTACAAGATAACAGGCAAAGGGATACGGTTGTATTGTTATAGTTATTAAAAATGTGTTTAGAATTTGTTTTTTATTATTGATTATGTTGATTGGACTAGCTAGGTACATGAAGCCAGGTAGTTTACCAAACTTTTTACCACTACAGAACTGTAGATAACAGTACATTACTAATGCTCATACCTACACCTTCCTATTATAAAGGCCCGCCACCACCTCCCTTCAAGGTGTCCACATTGCATAATAAACCATACATTAATGCAACTTGGAACAGAACATGAAAAAAAGATTGCTGTAGCTTCTTCAATCAAAAAGACACCAAAAAATGACCTACCTGCCAAACCCCCCCTTCCAGGGGATGACATTGCACAATCAACCATGGTATGTTACATTGCAACAGAAGATGTAAAAGAGATTATTATAACTTCTTCAATCATGACGACACCCAAAAGTGACCTACGTAACCAACCTTACCTCTATACATCCTGTTCTCTCAATTATTCCCGGAGACTAAAGCTCACCATATCCTTTCCCCCATCGCCCTTATCCCATTCGCTCCGTCCCTCCCATTGGAAACATCGTCCTAGCTTTCTTTCATAGTCATGTACCAACCCCCACATGGGATGAACTGTAAAATTGATTACCTTAAAAAGACAGAACGCCTGAAAAATACTAATTTTTACATTACATTATATTAGTTTGTGAATTTAGCACACGCTCTTGTCCTTTTTTTCCCACATAGCAGGAATGTCTCATTGCATTTCATTTAAATGCTTGGAACTGAACCTAAGATAACAGTATATCTTGTTTAAAAATGATGCCGTCAAGTGTATACTTACACCTCTTGCTATTACAATACATAGCACAGAAGTGGCTAATTCCATTTAGTGAACGCCAGGGGATATGCCCATGGATATTAGCCAATTAGCTTCAAATACCCAGTTCTATGCTCCAACACCGCTTCAGTCATAAATTAGTCCATGGGAAAACATTACCGAGAAAGAAACAAAAATTGTTATCATTTCCGCATAATAAATGTACTAATAACACCAGAGCATGTAGCCTATGACTGAGCTAATGGTTTAGACAGTGACACAACAATAGTTCCTGGGTGTCTTACTTAAAGGGTAATTACACCCCAGATCACATTTTTTTAAGCAGTAAACATGGTTGTATGCCATTTTAATTCATGTCGCTATTTCAACATTTCTGAAATAATTTTTTTATCTGAAAAAATTGGTAAAACGTCATGGTGGTTTCCTGTTTAAAAAATGCTTTCTGTGTTCCAGGCTGGCCTCGCCCGAATTGTGATATCTGATTTCCACAAACACAATTATAATTTTAGTATTAGTTATCATATTAGATTATATCATATCTACACCTTCCTTTTATAAACGCCCGCCACCACCCCCCCTTCCAGGGGACCACATTACACAATGAACCATGGTATATCACCTTAGAACAGAAGATGTAAAACAGATTATTATAACTTATTCAATCATGAAGACACCCAAAAGTGACCTACCTAACCTATCTTACCTCTATAAATCTGTTCTCTCAAATATTCCCTGAGACTTAAGGCTCACCCCATCCTTTCCCCCATCGCCCTCATCCCATCCCTCCGTCCGTCCCACTGTGAACATTGTCCCAGCTTTGTTTCATAGTCCTGTACCAACCCCCGCATGGGATGAACTGTAAAACTGATTCCCTTACAAATTGATGAAGTCAGGACTCCTGAATAGTACCAATTATTGCAGTATATTTTTTTTGATTTCTTGAATTTAGCACACGCTTTTGTCCAATATTCACACGTAGCAGGGAACTACTTGTCATTGTGTTTCATTTGAATTCTTCTAATTGGGTTTCATTTGAATTCTTTCCTTATTTTTCAATTGAATTCTACTTCTTTTAAATGCTTGGAATTGAATTTTAGACAACAGTATATCTTGTTTAAAAATTATACCGTAAAGGGTATACTTACAACACTTGCTGTTAATATACCTAGCACAGTGGTGGCTAATTCCATTCATTGAAGGCCAGAGGATATGCCTATTGATATATCCACCTATTATCTTCAAAAACCCAGCTCGATGCTCCAACACCAGTTCAGTCATAAATTAGTCCTTGGGAAAGCATTACCGAGAAAGAAACAACAATGGTTATCATTTCCGTATAATAAATGTACTAATAATATCTGAGCATGTAGCCTATGATTGAGCTAATTTTACGAAGGTTTAGACAGTGACACAACTATAGTTCCTGGGTGTCTTACTTAAAGGGTAATTACACCCCAGATCACTTTTTTTAAAGCTGTAAACATGTTTGTATGCCTTTTTAATTCATGTCGTTATTTCAACTTTTCTAAAATAATTTTTTTATCTGAAAACATTGGTAAAATGTCATGTGGTTTCCTGTTTAAAAAATGTTTTCTGTATTCCACTCTGGCCCTGCCCCAATTGTGATATCTGAGTTCCACAAACACAATTATCATTTTATTATTAGCTACCGCATTAAATGATATCATACCTACACCTTCCTATTTTAAAGGCCCGCCACAACCCCCCCTTCCAGGGGACCACATTGCACAATGAACCATGGTATACTACATTGCAACAGAAGATGTAAAAGAGATTATTATAACTTCTTCAATCATGAAGACACCCAAAAGTTACCTTTCTAACCTACCTTGCCTCTATACATCCTGTTCTCTCAAATATTCCCTGAGACTACAGCTCACCCCATCCTTTCCCCCATCGCCCTTATCCCATTTGCTCCGTCCGTCCTATTGTGAACATCGTCCCAGCTTTATTTCATAGTCATGTACCAACCCCCACATGGGATTAACTGTAAAATTGATTACCTTAAAAAGTGATGAAATCAGGACTCCTGAAAAATGCCAATTTTTGCATTATATTATATTACAGTTCATGAATTTAGCACACGCTCTTGTCCTTTGATTCCCACATAGCAGGAATCTACTTATTGTGTTTCATTTGAATTCTACTCATTGCATTTCATTTAAATGCTTGGAATTGAACCTAAAACCACAGTATATCTTGTTAAAAAATTATGCCGTCAAGTATATACTTACACCTCTTGCTATTACTATACTTAGCACAGAAGTGGATAATTCCATTTAGTGCAGGCCCGAGGATATGCCCATTGATATCTCCACCAATTAGCTTTAAATACCCAGTTCTATGCTCCAACACCGCTTCAGTCATAAATTAGTCCATGGGAAAGCATTACCAAGGAAGAAACAAAACTTGTAATAATTTCCGCATAATAAATGTAGTAATAACATCAGAGCATGTAGCCTATGATTGAGCTAATTTCCCTAAGGTTTAGACAGTGACACAACTATAGTTCCTGGGTGTCTTATTTAAGGGGTAATTACACCCCAGTTCACTTTTTTTAAAGCTGTATACATGTTTATATGCCATTTTAATCCATGTCATTATTCAACATTACTGAAATAATCTTTTTATCTGAAATAATTGGTAAAAGGTCATGGTGGTGTCCTGTTTGCAAAATGCTTTCTGTATTCCACTCTGGCTCGCCCCAATTGTGATATCTGAGTACCACAAACACAATTATCATTTTATTATTAGTTACCATATTAAATGATATCATACCTACACCTTTCTATTTTAAAGGCCCGCCACCATCCCCCCTTCCAGGGGACCACATTACACAATGAATCATGGTATATTACATTGGAACAGAAATCACAGGTGTAAAAAAAAGATGATTATAGTTTCTTCAGCCATAATGACACCTAATAAATGGCCAACCTGCCCAGACGTTTCTCTATCCCTCCTGGTCTCAGGGAAGATAAGGGAAAAAAGGGCCGTTTTGAAGAAAGGTGGAGCTGGTAGGTCATTATCTATTTTTGTTCACTTTTTTCCAAATCCTCCACTCATCCCATTGTGAACATCACCCAGTTGCCTCCCATAACCCTTCACCTCCGTATGGGATGAATTATAAAAATGATTATCTTGATAAGTGATGATCTCAGGTCTGCTGACAATTATAGTTTTCCATCCTATTCCATTACATTATTGGCATTTAGCAGACATTCCTCTCCAATTTCTTTTTAATTTCAGTAGCACAACTTCACATTTAATTTGAATTCTTGGAACTGAACCTAAGACTTAACCTTCACCTACTGCTTTTCATTACAGATGTATCATCCTTAATACTAAAACCATTTCAGTCACTTTTACCAAGAAAACAGGTTATACTGATGGCAATTCATTAATGTCTGTTGCTATTTAAAAACTGTAAAATTACCACTCTTGCTATTACTTATATTAACACAACAGGGGCTGTTTCCATACACGGAAGGCCAGAGCATGTGAACGCTGATATTTCCACCTCTTACCCAGGTGCAAATACCCAGCACTGTACATATACACCGATTCAGTCATAAAATAGTCCATGGGAAAAGATAACTGAGAATGAAACAAACATTGTCATCAGGATCAATTCCATACTTATTCCACGCATTTGACTCTGCTAATTAAATTATTAAACTAACTTTCAGCCAACCCCACAATCCTATACCAAAAACAAGACATTTCTTTCACACAGTGACACAGCAGGAATTATTACCTGTCACTACTGCGTGTATTCATGAATTTAGTTAAAATGTCAGACCAGGCGTATAAATGGATAAATTCAATAAAGCAAAGAAGAATTAATCATTAAATCCTAGACATGACTCTTTGCTCACCATCACAAAACACATACACCGATGCTTAGGCCATCAACTTAATTCTTATACCTTTGCCTGTTACTTAACCTAAACACATCCCTTCACCCGACAGTTTTGCACATTTTCCACAAGCACAATGATCATCATAAAAATGGTATTAGGCCCCGTTCCCAAGTCATTCATATACCTTCCTATTTTAAAGGGCCGCCATCACAACTGCCCCAATAAAAACATAAACGTATTAAATTTACCAATAGATCCCATGCACTGCAGTGAGAAAAGTATTGAAACAACATGTGCAGCCCTAGCAGCAGTCACAAGCGCTTGAAGTTTCAAAACATCAGTGAGCAGTTGCTGCTAGTAGCCAAATAATACAAATAAATACATTGATAAGCCGGTGCATTAAACTCAGTTTGTATATCACAGAAAGAGCATACATTTTGCTTTTAACAGAACATTAGAAGCACAGCATACAGAGTATGCTCAAATTGCATTACTAAAAATTGCACTCAGTAGAGTGCAGATCTCCGCCAGGCACGTTAGCTTTGCTGATGCAACAATAGAGGCTACACAATCAATCCAAACAGACAAATACAATATGACAAGTTTTTACCATGTGTCACTGAAAATCCCAAAAACGCCGATTTAGTGAAGTAATGCTAAAGGTGGTGACATGTTAGCTAATTTCATTCATATCAGCCACGATGTGTTAGACAGAGCTAGTCTGGCACTTTTGTTTCAAATCTGGACAGGAACAATACCAAAAGATGTGAAATATCAATTTCAACGTGAAAATGCCAACAAAATAATTGCCACAGATTCAAACATTAACCTACCCCGTTAGTTGACGGAATATTTTGTTGCCATTTTAACGTTCAAATTGGCATTTTACATCGCTGGTCTTTCATTCCAAACGGAAGCAGTTGTTGATCACTTGCGGCCCCTACCGGCCGGTTAGGAAGAGTGAGAAGTTAGCACTCAGTATATTTCAATGGACAATGATGGAAATTCAGTCAAATAAAATACTTGTTGTTGACCGATTTGCAAAATATTTGAGAATTCAAGTCCATGGCCTGCTGTCAGCATGCACAACAAGTATTAGGCTGATCAGCCCAGTAGTATGAGAGGATTAGCTGCGGACAGATACACAAACACACACACACACACGCGCACAGACACACACACAAGCACACACACACGCACACACACACGCGCGCGACTAAACGCGCAATCCCCTCCAGGCTCTCGCCTGGCGGAGATAATAATGAAACACAAGGTTACTGTGTGTTTGTTTTGATTTCTATGAAGTTTCTTGCAAGGTGAGTCTTTCAGCACCTGTTGTCACTGATAAGGTTATTGTATTTACAGAAAGAGCATTCAAAAAATCATGGAAAGTGACAAAAAATGGAAAAGACAAAAAATGTGGAATCCACGAGACGTGCGCTTCCGTAAACACCCAGCCATAGAAATAATTATTCTTCTGGGAGCAACAAAAGGTGACCTAGAACCTTTCACATGTTCCTATTCCATCTGAGCAATAGTGATGCTCCTTCCAATATTACACATCTTGTGTCAGATGAATTAAATCGGCAATTTCTGCCATAGCTGGAATATATGCATTCTGTTCTGTGCATTTTGGTGTGTAGTGCTGGATAGCCTACGCTCTTAAGCAGCACATGAAGATCAATTCACCCTCATCCAATGAAGATACACAGTACAATATTGAGTGTTAAATCAACCTTTACAGAGTATATGATTCCACTATGAACAGAGTGGAAACCGCAGCAAAATGCCCTTTTCCAACCAGCAAAAGCGTCGACAAACCGAACAAGACATTGCCCTGCACATACAAAGGACTCCAGTCTACATGGATCACTTCTGAAACCTCCACAACCTTCCAACTCCACCAGCGTCACAGCGTGTTCTTCCAAAGACCTCATCACAGCGACCACTGGTACACGAGTGGAAGGACACTAGTAAGACTCACTAACATCCCAGCCAATAGCTACTGTAACAGTTAGCTCAGTGCTGAGCTGTAATTCGATGTTTCTATTTAACTGTTTTTCCCAGCCATTTGAATGAGTTCCCTTAGCTGTGTAGTTCCTTGAATCGGCTTGGCACATAAAAGAGTCCAACCACAAATTGGTGCTGTGAGGATTGTTAAAACGGACATATTTTAGTTTCTATCCTCACCATTTTTAAATGAGTAGATGTATATTCTCTACAGCACCAACATACCCTCATCAGCATGTGCGGCGAGTTTCATGTAAATAAATTTGGCCCTTAATACTTATTATACTTATCTCATATACTGAAACACCGACTATTTACTGATCGCTATTGGTTATACTTAGGCCTACAGTATGTTTTCTTGTTATTTAAAAATGGTTACATTAATTCTTGCTATTTTTAATTATGTCACAAAGGGCAACCATCGCCTATTGCTGTGAACTGAGTGACTTACAATTCCATAAAAATTGCAACCTAGACATATTACCCTAAAAGATTACTTACAGCTTATGCTTATCACCCACACATTGCAAACTTATTATAAAAATGCTAAACTATTATATAGATCATTAAACCTAATTCCATTCATGGAAGGCCAATGAGTGCAACTCAGTGACAATTATTTCTAAATACCTGTAATTAGCTGAATGTTTTAAATGTTTAGAAAGCTTTTATCCATACCTATTTTGCTGAAAACTGCTTTTTCTGAAAGTTATTTTGCGCTGTTGCCTGTTACAGTACCTACATTTACACTACTTGTTCCCTAAATATCATACTTTCAACTTAGGTATCTAACCCATACCAATCACATTCTTCAAAATATATCTGTTACATCAAATTATCTATCCTGCCACCTAATACTCGTGATGCCAAGGCCCCGTCCTTCAGACCGCATTACTCACCCCTGTGGTACAATCTGTAAAATGACTCTTACGAAGCAAAGGAGTTGAATTCCTAGAAGAAAGCACAGAGAGAGCAGAACCACACACAGTCCCATAGGCCACACACTGTAAAAAATTAAAGGCTCCTTCAGCAACAAAATTGTGACTGATTACAATGCATATTTTCAAGTTGGCTCAACATAGAAGTACACTCCAGTGACAGGCCCAATACTGGCACAGCAACCGTAAATAGGTTGTGGTTTTGTGAGCTACATTTTATTACATTTAAATACAACACCAAAATGACCCAAGTTCATGTAACTAAGAATTTTATCCTGAGCCAATGTAAACAATGAAGGTAAAATTAAAAGACATGGCAAAATTCTATCCCTCCATGTTCTATCCCACTTTCTCCTGGTGGGGGTTGCAGGGGGGCTGGAGCCTATCCCAGTGTGTGTTGGATGGGGCCGGCCAGGATTCAAAAACTGCCTTGTCGCTGTGAGGCGACTGCACCACTATCACCCCTTGACAAATGTAATCTAGTAACTATTATTTGATAATATGATTAATGGTCAGTTATGATTAATTGGTACTCATTAAAAGAGCCAGGCCATGATCTAAAAAAAAGGAAAGCAAGTCAAAAAGATTGTTAAGGATTTTTTCTTAACAAACATGCGGCCGCTGTTTTCATTTCATGCATTTTTGTCATGGTGGTGCAGCGAATTGCAGTCACTTCACAGCAAAAAGGTTCCATGTTCGATCCTGGGCAACCCCACCCAATGCATGCCAAGATAGCATGAACCCTGTTTGAGCACAATATGGAGGAGCCTTGCATGTTTTACAGTGCATTTACAGCCACATACAGCCACGTCTGACTCAGCAAAGACGACCCTGCCAGAGCTTACCACAGAAATGTAAACTCACAGTTTATACGATTCTTAGCCACTCAGCTCCGTATTTTTCTGCTGTTCTGCTACTGAAGCCAAAATGACTCCAAAAGGTTCACATTCTGAAAATAAAGTTGTGACTTGAGGACCATTGTGTAGTGCAATACAGCACTGGGGACATTTGTTAATGAAACCTGTTGCGATTAATAATGGGATGGCCAGAATAGTGGAGCTGAGTAGCCTAACTGGTGAGTCATTACTGTGGTCTTACCAGTCTACCAGGTGTTGATACTCTTCCCCATCCATAAGGACTTGTGAGAACCCTGTAAAATGTTTGAAATACTGAGGTTAATTAATTGAAATACTGAGGTTAATTAAATACTGAGGTTAATTAATATAGTGCCAAAAGCATTTCACAAATATTCCACCTCGCAAGTGAAGAAAATAAGTGTAATTGCGTGTATGCGTGTGTACCATATATATATATATATATATATATATATATATATATATATATATATATATATATGTATATATATGTGTGTGTGTGTGTATATATATATATATATATATATATATATATATATATATATGTATATATATATACACACACACACACACACACATATATATATATATATATATATATATATATATATATATATATATTTTACCTATGTGATGTGAAAAAACGAGTTAATTGATTCGCTAAAAAAGGTAAGAAAATCGTGGAAGTAGAACAAGCCCGAGGTGTGAGAATGAGATTTAAGGCTGAAAACGTGAGTATCACGCCATATGCGTGAGGACCCTCTGTAAACTGATAGCATAACCGCATTAAGGCAAAACGCTTTGCTTGTTGTATACTTGTCAGTATTCATAATTTTTTTTTAAATGCTGCATGATTTGAATCGGACATTATGCTCACAACGTAAATAGTATAGGCTATGCCAGTCTCACCTGATGAGATGGGTCTCGTTGTGCCGTCAACACTGAAAAAACGGCCGAACTGTCTGTTTATATTATCGGAATTCGTTTCACTGTTGTGACGTAACTAATGTCTTGCTGGCCGGTCACGCGTGGAATTTCGCTAACCAACAACCTATAAAAAAAATATGGACAGTTACTGTGACGTCATCAATTAACTTTCCATGGGTTTGCGAAACGCGTTTTGACGTCGACGAAGTGTAGTTTTTTTTATTGGTGGAGGGAATTCGCTATTATTATTATTATTATTATTATTATTATTATTATTATTATTATTATTATTATTACTGTTGTTGTTGTTGCTGTTTTATTAACAGCAACAATAATAATAATAATATAACAGAAAATACATCCCTCTCACAACTGTATCATTTATGGAGCAATTCTTAAAAATGTTTTCAATACGTATGTTTAAAAACGGTGTGCGCATACGAAGTGTCCATCTTCTGTGTGAGAGAGAGATCGTGATGTGGACATGATACAAGAGAGTTTAATCTTCCTCATCTCAGGCCTCAGTCACAAGATAAAAACTCGCCCATCAGAGGAAATTAGTTTCCTGTTGCTTTTATATAGCTTTTTTATAGCGTTCGGACATAGCGAGGTAAACTTACGTTGCTTTCAACAGAGAGAAATGGACACCACTTTTTCATCGAAACTCATCTTACACATTCTCTTCTGGGGTAAGCGTTTGTTTTAAAAAGGTATTTAGCGGTTGATAATTGATAATATTTCATGTCCTTCATCTCTCTGCTCATGGTTAAATGTACTGAGAGGTCTGAGAACAGAGGTAGATGTTAAATTAGGCTACGTAGTGCCCATTTAGTCTAGGAACAGGTCAGTAAAACTGTATTACTGTGATTTAGTTCTGATGTGGTTTTGACGATTTTATGCATTGTTTCTATTTGATTTGTTAGTGCAAACAATGCCATTTAAATAAATAAATAAATAAACATGATATAATATAGTTTCATAGCCACATTGTGATTTTCCAACATGTGAAATATATTTTACTTATTAAGATTCAATGAAAACAACCAGTTTCTAAATTGGAAATGTATATCCAAAACATCTGTCTATTACATAATATTATGTGTGTGTGTGTGTGTGTGTGTGTGTGTGTGTGTGTGTGTGTGTGTACATGTGAAAAATAACATGTATGATGCATTGAGAATAATATGCATTCAAACCTGTTCATTGTAAATAAAATAGTAAATACTATAGGAGTCATATTTGAAAAGTCAGTATATTCAGCTGAAATACATTTACTGGTATCCCAAGGAACAGTCACCAGGATTGCAAAAGAAACAATAATGTATAAACAATAACATGTAGAATAGAGGAAACAAAAACTAAAAGGAAAATTGGGGAAAAAAACCAGAAGGAATCCCCAAAAAGTGAGAAAGTAAGGTAAAAAAAAAAAAAAAAAAACTGCCCTATGCGAAAAAAAAAGATTTAAATGCTGGTGAGAAAAGACTCCCCAAAGGGGAGCAATCTGGGGAAGAACCTGTCCTTTACGAATAATCTGGCTACGCTTCATGTGATTCCTATCACAATGACAACCCACTAACTAACGCAAAAATGTGTGAAAGTGCTGTAAACATCGGCAGTGTGGACACTAAGCAGCAGCAGCCTGTGCTGTTAAAAGTGTGCTGTTGACACCAGCAGTGTGGACACTAAGCTGCAGCAGCCTGTGCTGTTAAAAGTGTGCTGATAACAGTGGCAGTGTGGACTCTAAGCACACTGTGCTGTTAAAAGTGTGTTCTTAACTCCAGCAGTGTGGACACTAAGCAGCCTGTGCTGTTAAAAGTGTGCTGTTAACACCGGCAGTGTGGACACTAAGTAGCAGCAGCCTGTGCTGTTAAAAGTGTGCTGTTAACACCGGCAGTGTGGGCACTGAGCAGCAGCAGCCTGTGCTGTTAAAAGTGTGCTGTTAACACAGGCAGTGTGGGCCCTAAGCAGCAGCAGCCTGTGCTGTTAAACCTGTGCTGTTAACACCGCCAGTGTGGACACTAAGCAGCAGAAGCCTGTGGTGTTAAAAGTGTGCTGTTAACACCGCCAGTGTGGACACTAAGCAGCAGAAGCCTGTGGTGTTAAAAGTGTGCTGTTAACAGCAGCAGTGTGGACACTAAGCAGCCTGTGCTGTTAAAAGTGTGCTGTTAACACCGGCAGTGTGGACTCTAAGCAGCAGCAGCCTGTGCTGTTAAAAGTGTGCTGTTGACACCAGCAGTGTGGACACTAAGCAGCAGCAGCCTGTGCTGTTAAAAGTGTGCTGTTGACACCAGCAGTGTGGACACTAAGCAGCAGCAGCCTGTGGTGTTAAAAGTGTGCTGTTAACAGCAGCAGTGTGGACACTTTTAACAGCACAGGCTGCTTAGTGTGCTGTAAACACCGGCAGTGTGGGCACTGAGCAGCAGCAGCCTGTGCTGTTAAAAGTGTGCTGTTGACACCAGCAGTGTGGACACTAAGCAGCAGCAGCCTGTGGTGTTAAAAGTGTGCTGTTAACACCGGCAGTGTGGACACTAAGCAGCAGCAGCCTGTGGTGTTAAAAGTGTGCTGTTGACACCAGCAGTGTGGACACTAAGCAGCAGCAGCCTGTGGTGTTAAAAGTGTGCTGTTAACAGCAGCAGTGTGGACACTAAGCAGCAGCAGCCTGTGGTGTTAAAAGTGTGCTGTTAACAGCAGCAGTTTGGACACTAAGCAGCAGTAGCCTGTGCTGTTAATATGAGACCCATGAGTGGCTTCAGGGACGTCATCCAAGCCAAAATTCTGGGGGGGCATGGGCGTTCTTCCCCCCAAAAAAAGAAAATAATGACGCAATTTTTCTGCAATTTTACACACACACACACACACACACACATATATATATATATATTGTGGCGTGGGTCGGGGCATACCCCCGCAGTGCCCCACCCAGCCACCTACACACAATCAGCTCAAACCTGCCACCAGGCCAGCTGTTCAGGACCCGGGACAGCACCACTCTATGAAGCCCAGCCACAGGACCCTGGAGAGAGGCAACCTGGAAATTCCCCAACTCCCTCCTTTGCACTCAACGCACCTGAAATCAATGAGGCAACACAGCTGCCGCCACTCCAGGGAAATGGGCTGGGAGCATAAAAGGAGGCCTTTGTCTCTCTTGAGGTTTTTGGGCTGCAGCAGAGCTGTTAATACCTGTTTGTAACTTTTTCCTATCTTTTAGAATCCGGTGGAGACGCAGGATCACATCCCTCTTCCTGCTTTGAAGAGGGATCCCCTCAGCTGTTTCCCGGTTGTCGTTACCCCTAATTTCGGTTACTTTACTTTAATTTAATTTAGACAAGAAACTTTAGTTGTTGAGTACGGTTTTGTTTTTGTGCTTAATTTTTGTTAAATAAAAGGCCCTGTTGGGCTATTTTTCCCCAAACCTCCGGTCTGTGTATTTCTGTGCCGCGCCGCCTGCACCGTCACGCCCAGTGTGGTGCCACAATATATATATATATTCAAAGACTTTGGGGGGATTATTTTAAAACATCACTAAATCAGTTTTTTTAGCTCAGTAAACTCCCACATTATGTTAGGGTAAATACTGTATATTTATTTAGAGATTTTTATTTCAATTATTTGTGTTGTTATGGTTATTGAAAATGACACTCACTTATTCACTCACTTCTACACTAGCTTCTACATTGCTGCCACTTTTCTTGAAAAAGAGCTAAGTGTCATGGTCCTGTGTTCCAGCCTGTCTGTGTTTCCCTTGTTGGGCCGCCAGATGGCGGCACTTCTGTTTTGTGTCCTGCTCCCCCCTGTTTAATTGTATTATTGGTTTCTATTATTCCATTGGCTGTCTCGTTCTCCCTTCTCTCTTTGTGGCCTGATTGTTCATTGTGCCCTCCTGTGTCTCGTCAGTGTCGGTCTATTTAAGTTTCCCTTCCCCTGGACTCAGGTGCTGGATCCTTGATTGTCTGTTCGTGCCTACGTTCATGTTCCTGCCCATGTGTTCCTGCCCATGTGTTCCTGCCCAGGTTCTGTTTCCCGTGTGTGTTTTGGATTTTTGGATTTTCCGTGTTTCCTGTGAGTTTTGTAGGTTTACTTTGTGTTGTTTGAAAAGTTGCCCTGCGAGGCCCTTTGTTCCCTTTTGTCCCCTCTTTAAGTAAAGTCTTTGTTTGTACCTTTGGAGTTTTGAGTTTTTTCCATGCACTCCGCATTTGGGTCCTCACCCACCACTACACCCCGACACTAAGCCTGCTTCCCCCAAAAAATTTAAGTGGCATAAATTCACATAAAAATACTATATCCACAATGCAAATTAATTTAGAGAGCATAGATAATAAAGCCACAGATGAAAGGAACCTGCCAATATGGTAATAGGTGTATTTGAAAGCACAATGCATAGGAAGCAGCAAGAGTCCAGATGAGACTGTGCTGACATCACATAGCAGTGTCTGCTCCATTGCTAATAAAAGCTCAGACTGAGCAGTAGTAACCTATTTTCCAAACTGCTCAGCCTCCTTGAAAGATCCATCATCACCACTAGCCTAAGTACATATAACCTGTAACCACACCTACACACAATTAAATCTGCATACATTTCAATTAAGGAAAATAGCCTATCACTATAAGTCTCACGTAAGATAACCTACCTTTTGCACGATCAACCCCCTGACTGAGGACAGGGCTGGTGCTTTCTGTCGTTTTTTTAAAGAATGACAAGATCTGCATCTTGACCTGGAGATATCAAATGGAATTCAGTGTTTTGCTAACTATAACCTGTGATAGTGGCGGTCATTTTAACATCTTATATTCATACATGAAACAATATCAGAATAAATTTCCAGTTGTCCACCATGTGTTGAAAGCAAAGTGAGGTCATTGAAACGTCAAAACTCGTAAACTCGGGTACGAGTTGCCCGAGTTTACCACTGGTATTCACCACTTGGTCGGCCGTTCGAGTGCAACTTCCTGGTGGCAAACTCGGAAATAACCGACTTTCCGAGTTGACGAGGACCGACCGAATGCACCATTAGTCTTTCAACTTTTGGCAAGCAGGTGACCTGAGGCTGCTCTCTAAATGGTTGCTTCAGATTTTCCACCACTCCTACTTTTATTGGCAGCGAATTGGTATTGTTTTTTTTGTTTTTTTATGTAATGTGATTGGACAATTCTCAACGCTATCTTTCATGTTCACGCCCGCCATGAATATAACTACAGATGCGCGACTGTCACTCCTGCTCCTTAGCTAGCTGACCTGTAGGCCTATTTTTAGGAGATGGCAACTTCAAGTAGAACCGCGGAAATCAAAGAAAATTTGGTTATTTCCTAACAAAAATGCCCTTTCAAAAGGCGTTCACAGGAAGAAATAAAGAGGATAAAGGAGCTTGGACCGGACCAACCCAATTTACAAATTCAGCAGCAGGCAAGCGATCGAGGGCGAGCCTATACCCGGGGCTTCTCCCGCACTTGTTATGACAAACGGAGTTGGCTAGCTGGATGTGGTGTAAGTATTGCCTTTTATTGCTTTCCCTGTTTGCTATTTCAAAGTGTTGGTACTGAAGCGTTGTGGACAACGACGGGGGTACAAGACCTATAACATCTTTCTGAAAAATGCAAACAGCACAAAAGTAGTCACAGCCGTCTAGATAATAAATATGAGACTAAATTTTTATTGGCAGGCTTAGCATTGCTGAACAGCTAGATGAAAGCCACAGGATTGGCATTAGAAGACACAACGAAGAGATGACAAAATCGACACATCCTGTCCAGAATAATAGACTGTGTGAAATTTTGTGGAGGGTGAGAACTCCGATAATCCCGGGATATTCCGTGGGTTGGTGAATTTTGTTGGCTCCTTTAAACTTCAGCATTCACATGTTCACATTTTGTCCAGCAGATGGCAGCAGAAGGCTCTATAAATGACCTTGGAGTTAGCTAATATTTTCGTACTCTTTTTATGACTTCATAGAATGTAACTGCGGTAGTAATATTTAGAAATTGAGCTGTTGCCTGTTGGTAACTTTAGGTGATGTAGGTGAAATGGGCATTTTATCATCTCTACATATTATTTTATATTATTAAGGAGGGCAAAATATGTTCAAGTAGTGCTACTGGCCAGTGTTTAGGCAACATTACAGTGTGTTGTGTTGTTTTTAGATTTATTTATTTATTTATTTTATTTTATTTGCTGAGCTATGAAGTGCTGCTTCAGTTTGTTTTCCCCCCTCAAAACTGCGCCCCCCCAAAAGATTCTATAACCAGTCGCCACTGCTAGCGAGCCAGAAGGTTAAACAACCGGATTTAGGGATGGCTACTAACTTTAGCTGGTACTAGCCAACTATCTTGCAAATCAAACTATGCCTATATTTCTCAAATGCAATTAAGTGTGTATAAATAATTGCATTTCATTTTCACTTGTTAGAAAAAGGGATTGATGCTCTACTAACCACTTCAGCAACACACCGTTAATCTGTAGCCCACATCTCCTCCAGCATTAATACGGAACAGAATGCTGTGTGCGTGCATACCGTGAAGAGGCCATAGCGCATTGGCCTCTGGCTACCAAGAACTGAAAAGAGTAACCAAGAATTACCCCGCGATGACGTGAGTTTGAATACAACCGAGGACAGTGCAAATCACGCATTTTCAAAAAGCACGAAACTAATGACGGTTAAAAAGTTAACTAAAGATGTCAGAGGCATAAAACTAATAATTTAACAGCTGGGTACACATAAAACTGTTATATATTAAAAGTGTCAATTTGCATATAATATCAATCTATAAGTTTTATTGTGCAATCTTGTTTGTTTCTTTCATCCTTCAAAATGTTTTTTCAAATATTATAATTCAGTGTTCAAGAACTTCATTGCTTTCAATTACCAGTAGTGATTGTTAAATGAATGTTCAGAATCTACATTCTAATGACATACAAATAGTAATCAATCAATACTGTGTACTTGTTTATAAAATGGTTTATTTACATTGTTTACAGTAGTACTGATTCAGAACCTTGCTAAACAGCAAACCACAATTTTGGTTTCCAGCTTTTTATCCACTTATGAACATTTTCTATTTTGAAACATTTCTATCTTAAGAATTAAATACAACAGATAGAATCTGTTATGCCATCTTTTAAACAGTGCCATAGCAGTCTAAAATGCTTTACAAATGAACATATCATCAACAAAAACAACAACAACAACAACAACAACAACAACAACAACAACAACAACAAATTTAACAGTCCAGAAATAAATTCAAGGCTACAGATTGAATGGATGGTACCTGTCATGACATCTGAATGGCATCTTTTATGCAGTGCTACAGCAGTCTAAAATTATTTGCAAATGAAAAAAATGCTGCTACTACTACTACTACTACTACTAATAATAATAATAATAATAATAATAATAATAATAATAATAATAATAATAATAAAAATAATAATAATGATAACAATAATAACACTAAATAAACACAACTGCTACAACTACCACAAATAATAATAATAACGATAATAATAATTTAACAGTGCAGTAATAAACTATAGATTAAATGGATGTAATCAAAAGTAATGAAAACAAGTACTATCCTTCAGTGGACTTTAAATGTTGAATTCAGTGAAAGTGGCATGGATTTCTGGCATGTTTTAATTAGCCAATTAAAGGTACAAAATAAATTGGGCAGAATGAAGGGTCTAAGGGATTTGTATGTTTGTGGTCAGGAGTGAGCTCTGCCTTCCTGCTGCCAGCTCTGCCTTCCATTACTCGTAGGAGATAACTGAGGTCTCTTGACAGTGCCAATTGCCAAAGTATTGTTTATGCAATGGAGGCTTTTTCTCCTTTTTGCATTGGCTGCAATGGATCACCTCTGCCTTCTTCGTGTACTTCCGGGTGCATACCCCAGCCTCTTTCAGCAGCTTCCTCTTCCTGTAGCACATAGTGTTGTATGATACAGGAAGGGTACCCTGGCATCCTGGAGTAATTTACTTGCCAAAAGAAGTGTATGGCAACATGGAATGTGCAGAGTTGTGAAGAACTGAGTTTGAATATATTTAGCCTTGGTGTATGTAAACTTTTGGCCTCAACAGTATATCTAAAAAATTTTGTCAAAAGTTTTTTTCTGTCAAACAAATTACCTCAAGTGGTAGAGCACTGGCTTAGCATGCGAGAGGCAGCGGGATAGAGTATTGGGATGGTCCCCAAGTGAGAAGGGAAACCAGTTTATCTCAGGCCATTTTCTCATCTGCAATTGAATCATGCCTCGGCAAAAAGTCAAAGGCTTTTAGTGCAGGTCCACATCTCAGTAACTTATTCGCACGAAGACCCAACAACCCTAAATTGAAAAACTGTACAAGTCTTACAACTTGATTCCACTCTGTGAAATCGGTATCAGCTAAAGCAGGAGGAGAACTCAAGCGGAGGGCTCAGTTCTACTCAACGAAAGATGAAATTCCTCCCATTGCCAAAATCCAGGATTGAACCAGGGACCTTTAGAGCTTCAGTCCAACGCTCCCCCACCTGAGCTATTTCGGCCACACAGCTAGGAGCATTCCTTGGATATGCTGGGGCTGGGCCTGGTAGGATGTACAGAAATCTTCAGCCAGGGCTACAGTGGGTTCCAAAGCAGCAAAATTGCTGCACAAATCATGCTAAAGTATGCTGTACTTGAGTAAGACTACAACAGTTTTTATAAGAAATACTTTAATGCATCTACCCTCACAACAGTTCTTGCACAAATACGAGACGTTGCAATTTCAAAGATACTGCACGTGTGCTGTGTAATTTTCTATATGGAACAAGCAGAACCACTGTCCTTGCGCGGCATGGCATTGTCTTTTTTGAGAGCACCATTACCAAAATGCTTGTCTGCTATGCAATACTTCTCCCTGGTAAACATCTGTGCCAGCCTCTTCTAGTTTTAAGTTGCTTTGTTACCGTGAGGCCTTGGCTTTTTCAATGATATCATGGGAAAAAAGGCAGTGGGTCTAAAGGTAGGCCCTTAAATACAGGCACAGGTGCCAATTAACTCCCAATTAACTCCTAATTATGACAAATGGCAACTCAGAAGCTTCTAAAAGTCATTACATCAATGTCTGGAATCTTACAGGCTGTTTAAAGAGACAATCAACTTTATCTATGTAAACTTTTGACCAACTGGAATTCTGATATAGTGAATTAAAACGAAAATAAATCTGTCTCTAATCGATTGTTTTAAAATTCCCGCTGATGTGAACAAAGTAGATGCTCTAATTTACTTGCCAAAAGAAATGTATGGTAACATGAAATGTGCGGAGTTGTGAAAAACTGAGTTTGAATATATTTTGCCTTGGTGTATTTAAACTTTTAGCCTCAACCGTATATATAAAAAAATTTTGTCAAACAAATTCACAGATTTCACAAGCTGCACTAACGCAGAAGAGTCTACAACCCATACAAAACCCACGTGAATTTCATTGTATGTTCTCTTCTAAATAGGACACTGTGGAAGAGAACATTTTGGTGTTTACTGGCATTTTCAGGGTAAAGCCACGGGCAACAGGGGGTGTGCCAATGTGCTCTGTCCTCGTTAGTATAGTGGCCAGTACCCCTGCCTGTCACAGCAGGGCCAGCTGTGTATAGGTGTAACACGTGACATGGAAACCATGGTTTGAATCCACCCATGGGCAAATAAGTACTTGTTTATAATAGATTTATTTTTTCACAGATCCTGCTTCTTCTTTTTTAGGTTTGATATTAACATGATATTTGTTCTCCACCTCCATTTTATTATCAGGAAATCAGGATCAGGAAATCTTTTCTGCCAAATCAAACACAGAAAATTATCAGAGTATTTATATCAGATCAATTATTGCAACAGTACAAATAAGATTACATTACATATTACAATTCTTAATAAACACAACAACAGCCATGTATAAATGTAAAGCTATATTTTTATTTTTGTTCATAATAGTATTAGCAGGGTTGATATGCACAAGCATGAAATGGGATTGGGGCTGGGACTGGAGCAGTTTGATTTACCAAGGCTGCAAGGTGACAACTGGCACACATGCAGTAAAAAATTAAAAATGTTAAACTTTCTAAATATTTCTGCCTAAATGCGCTTTCAAATCCATACTGTCGCGTCCACATATTTATTTTCTAAAAGAGCCTAGGCCGCGCGCTCCGTGCTTGCTCCTTTCTGAGGCGGTCGGAAGAGTGGCAGCGCGCGAATGTCGCACGGTCTGTCAAAGCATCACTTTTTTTCTTCAGCCACCGAAAGACAAGGAAAAGGTAAGTAGCGACGCTTCAAATATTACAAAAATACCATAGTGTTAACCAGTGTTTGAATTGGACCAAAATAAGAGCCGGTACCTACTCAAAAGCCGGTACCTACTCAAAATACATACTGTTTAAAATAAATTAATGTTGGTAATCAAAAGAAGAGTCGGTACTCGTATACAAGTCCCGACAGCCCCTGCCCATCTGAAGCACTGGCGTTAACTATCATTCGGTGATGACAACTGGCGGAGCCTAACTCTGTTCGGGCAAGTGGAATGCCTCATGCAGTTGTCTGATCGGGCAAGTAAAAAACAAATGTGATAAATATGTAACGTTATCTGAAAATAAACAGTGTTTGAGCCGAAGCGGAACCTGTTCCAGTTGAGCTACGTAGGCTACGTGCCTACCATTAAAAAAAAAAAAAAAAAATCTAGAGCTACTGTTATAATGGTACAATACATCTGATTAAAATGGTGACCTTGAGAAGCCCGTCAGATGTCGCGTCAGATTGTTGGCAAATCGCCAAAACAGCGCGAATATATATATATATATATATATATATATATATATATATATATATATATATATATATATATATATTTAGGGCATTTAAAATGTTTGAGTGATTCAACTACTTCCATTTCCATACTACAACATGGTGATTTTTCCCATGAAAACGAAAGGGAAAGTGTTAATTTTTAAGGTTTTGTGAATGTAGTGAGCTAGCAAAACTGAGAGTTAGGCTGCAGTTGCTACAGCTGACAAAGAGGGCTGCATTCTAATGACGATTATGATTATAACGAGAGGAGCAGTCTCACAAGCTGCTATATTCATCCAGAAATGAATATAGATAAAACTAGCTAATAAAAAATACATTAATCAAGCATCTAAGTTAGTTCGGAAATTTTTGTATCATGCTTCTCAGTAGAATTAGAATGTAACAGAACAGAATCTTTAAAGCCATTTTTCTCACTTTTTCTTTTTTTTTTTGCATGGACAAGGCATGTAAACTCTGTCATTGAGTGTGAGAGAGACAGAGAGATAGGGCTTTGAATGTGGACCCAGCACAAATTATATTGTTAAATAAAAAGGTAAAACATTCTAAGTACTATTTTGTCATGGTAATTGAGTTAATTTAGCAGAAGTGTCCCTTTTAAAGTGCAATCTGTAACTTTTTTTGAGTATCAATTTTGGTTATATAGTCCTCTATTCTTGAAGATAGAACTTCTAGATGGACAATGTGCTCTTTTAATTGTTCTCACCCCACCATAACTCAAAATACAGGCCTATTTTGCTTCAATATTTACAAACAATGCAAGGGTTAACAAACCTTTTATGGTTTTAAAGTACATCTAAAACTACTTTTTAGCACTTGCAAACTGTTACAACTTGTATCAAGAGCTCGTCAGAGGTATAAGATAGATTTAGATATAAAAAAAATAAACCTTTAAGAAGTCTCAAAGGTTATGTTTTCATAGTCTTAAACTTTTTTGCCTTTGCTACACCCCCTCCCCCCCCTCAGACACTCACCGCCACACCAAGAGATCAATTCCTCAGGAAACACTGGAAGGGCTGCATAGGGCATCAGCCATGGCAATGGTGACTGCCACACACAAAAAAGCAGACATAGACTGTATCATGCTGCATGCAAACACAGCAAAATACATCACATGGTCGCCTGCTACATGTAGCAATGAACATGAAAGTCAAATCATGATGAAATAAATAAAAGAACTAGACAATCAGGAAAACTTGTATGCAGGGTATTGATCTAAACACCATATACGCATTGTTTGTTGTCAGTTGGTTGTCCTTCAGCCATGATCTAAGTGTACTGGCAAAAGAGTGATGTGATGGGCAGGTTTGTGTGGTGTGATGCAGGGCTGGGAGTGGCCACTGATCACACGGCGAACAGACGTTTGGCTTTCTGCTGTTTGTTTCCAATACAAAGCCAACCCAACAGAATCCTCCACCAAACAAGGATTAAAGGCCAATCTGGCAACCAAATGCTTCTCAGGCAAAGTAATAACAAAACTCAGAAACAACGACTTGTACCCACAGCAGCCGATCACATCACTCCCCCTAAGCTCTCTCCTTTAGGCCTGAGCACCAGGCCTTTTATTAGGTAATGATCAGGTAATAGGCCACAGATGTAGTGACTACAATACAGCACAGCTGTGTCTATACCTGTGTGTGTGGCTGGTGCTGCCCCTTGGTAGACAGCAGTACCCCAACTACCCACCTGGCATCATAATGGCGAGTGGCAGCGTGGCTAGAACTGTGAGTTCCTAAAAGTGCTTTTCCTTCCTGAAACTACAGTGTTCCCCTTTTCCAGAGATCGGGTTGAGCTAATATTAGAATTCTGTTAAAGCATTTAAGGTGGAGGGTCCCAATATATGATTATGTTTGCAACTGAAGATTCCAATGCTGATGTAACAATCGCTGCTGGAAATCAAAAGCAATGGAGTTCTGGAACACTGACTCAGAACATTGAAGAAACATTCCAAAAAACCCTCCCTTCAAAGGGTTTATCTTTACAAAGGTAGTGTGTGGAGGTGGAGGAGTGGAGGTTAATAAGACACATGTCAGTGCTTATTACAGTGTTTTCTCAGCTCAGACAGTTGTGGCATTTAAGGACATAGCAGTGATGGTGGCTATTTAGCTTTCTGTCTAAGCTCTTAAGCGTTTATTTGCTCACAGACTCAATGTATCTCAGTGTGGTTTTGCTTCCTTGCACCCAGCTTGTCAGGCAATGTGTCAGATGAGGTACTTCCTTTTATTTTGGCCATTTCCTGTAAAGTATACCTATGTAAAACCGCTAGGCACCAGTGTGAAGGGCTGAATAGAGCATCAGCCATGGCAATGGTACTGTTGTGGACCCTGTTGTGGACATCAGGATATTGTCACAGACATTCAGCTGGAGGTGAGTCGCTCTTTCTGCCTCAATCTTATATTAATTAATTTATTAATTGATTCATATATAATGCTCATAAATATGCACCCAAATGTACAAGAATAAAACAGTATCACATTCGATAAATTGTCAATTTATTGTACTATGGAAGAGTTAAGCATGTTACGGTCACATAGCAGAACATGGAAAAAGACATTCTTACTTACAGAAAGAGTGTCACAGAGACTGCTACTACTACTGTATATGAATTGACTCTTTTTTTTGTTTTCAGTTTAACATTCAAGAGGAAGTAACTATAATATAGTCACATACTGTAGCAGCACACTGAGAAACCCTATAACAAAACCCTGTACAAATGGTACAGATATACACATGTAAACTCCAGTATAGACCTGGACTACCAAAAATTTGGCTGCGCTGCCAGATTTGGTTAGTTGGCAACCCAGAGGAATAAAATTTAATTTGGTTCAACAACCCTGGAAGGGCTGCTGGTTGGCTCATTCAGCTACAGCACCAATATGTGTACAGACAGTCGTTCTAACCACAGCTTTATTTCCCAGGTACATATGAAACACAACACACTCTGTACAGAGGAAGTTTGAACAGCAGTGAGGCGGTGCTAGCCTGCCATTCTCTGAACTCATTCAGAACAGCTTACTGGAGATGGGTGGCATTGCAAAGGTCTGATCTAATCCTTGTGGCCTCAGCTGAAAAACAAAAGAGTGCTTTGATTTCCATGGAGATAGATAAAGAGAGATTCTCATCTGAGGGCTTTGATGGGTCTGATTTTCCTCTGAGAATCTCACCAGTGAAGTTTGGAGACAGTGGAATGTACGTCTGTCATTGTGGACCCTACGTGACAGCCACAGTAACTCTGGTAACTGTTCAGGGTAAGTTTGCACTTCAGGTTTGGCTGATGCTTACACAATTTACAGGAATGAATATATAACAGTATATGCTAACATGATGCTTATTAAAGTAGCCTTTTAAACAATAGTCTGTGTCATGCAATATAACAGACTATAGCCATTTGCTAACAGTAAGCAACAGAAGCATTGATTCCAAGTCATAAAGGTAGTACACCTACATGCATGTGCTCTCTCAGTCTCAGCAGTGCCCCCTGGTGGTCTGTCCAGGAATCAGTCAGTTGTACTGAACTGTGAGATATCACAAGTGATCAGCTCTGTGACCCTGACCTGGCTCCGGATGAAGGGGGGCAGGGGCGAGCTCATGAAACAGGAGGTCCTGAGTGAGAGGCACCCAAAAAAGATGCTCAGTCTCACCCTGCCCATTCTGAGCAGAGACCAGCTGCACTGGGCCTGTGCGGTGTTCACAGAGAGCATGCTCAGAGCACAGGTCCCCCTCACACTGCCGACACCTATCACTGAACCTGAAGAGCCAAAGCCAGGTATTAACCTCCAACCACAGGCACAGGATTCATTACAACTTAGGGGAAGACACTAAAACACCTAGTCTCTATAGTCAAATGCAAAGTCTCACAAGCATACTAGCAATAAATGAATAAGAAAACTCTTCTATTTTCCTGTAATAAAATATGCACAGTAACAATATTAAAAAGAGTGAGTCTTGCCAAGTCATGTACCAATGCCACTCAAACAGAAAACAGAAGTGCTTAACTCAAGATGATGTGCACGCACCTATCATTTTATTAGACAAAATAAGAATTTTTACTTTTAATACGGCTGAATAATGAATGTAACTTTTAATATAACCTAGTAATTAATTAACTTTTAATGGCTAAATAAATAAGAATAGTCTCCCTGTTCTGAGCTCCCTAGTTAAGTTTCCTTCTTTTGTGCCAACACAGATAATGGCAGGGTGCAGGTGATCGGTTTGGCCTGTACTGCTGCTGTGTGTGTTGGAGTGCTGTTGCTGTTAGGAGGTCTGTTGTTTCGGCATCTGAAAACAGCAGCAGGTAAGAGCTCTTCACTCTGTTCCTGGTTCACCGCTCTGACAGAGCTTTCTAGAACACTTCCACAGCATTCTAGAGCATTCACATGAAACCAATATCCCATATTTTATAGCTTTGTCATATTTAAAACTCACTCATTCTTTGCAAGTAGCAAATAGAGGGCTCAATGTGAAAGGAGCAGTTCTAAATGTGTTGCAAAGCTGCAAATGGAATTGAGTTGATTGATTTGAAGATCATCAAGATCATCAATGACATACAACAGACAATAAAAACAATCTCATTTATTCTTTTTAAAAACTAATCCAGTACAGAGAAAAATGCTAAGAAAACAAACCAATGCCATTCACAAGATCAACCAAATATGACCAATCAGTTATTTTCAGTTTGCTTAAATGTTTTCTCCCTCTCAGGTCCCTTCTCATCACCAGCTGAAGGGAAAGGTGCAGCTGATACAGTCTACAGTAACGTCACAGATCTGCAGCAGGGTCAAGGTAGTGTAGAGGAACAAGACTATTCACACGTAGCTTTAGTCAGTGAAGTAATGTAAGGGAATACACTACATTACAGGCATTTATCATACGCTCTCATACACAGCTTTTTGCATTTTAAAAACATTGCACCCATTTTTACAGCCGGATATATAGTATACTGGAGCTATACAGTACCTTGCTCAAGGATACAGTAGCAGTGTCCTACCTAGGAATCGAACCTGCAACCTTTCGGTTACAAAGCTAGTTCCTTAACCAATAGATTACAGTACAGAATGTACTTTTAGGCCACGTATGGCTTGATCATAGTAAAGATTGAATCATACTTCATAAATTTGCCTGAGTGATCAAAAATGTAACATGGCTCAGTGCTCCTTATATGGTAAATCATATAAAGTTATTTTAAAAGGTTTCCTTAAATATTTCTGTCTCTAACACTCCTATCTTCATTAGCAGTGGATGAGAATGGTGATTCCAGTGTAGCTGGTGCAGTCTATAGTAAGCTACAGAAAGTCGCAGAGCTACAGAAAGATCAAGGTAACTGGCTTAACTGAACTATTGATACGCTGCATGAACTGGTGAACTAATTCGTGAGAAAGCTTGCATGATGGGCCAGTTTCTAATCCTAGACTAAATTCAAAACTCCACTTGGTCCAGGAATAAGCTTAATCTGTGTTAGTGAAACCGGCCCTGTGCGTTCCATGTGCCAAATGTGTGTGGGAAATTAATTACACTGAACAACTGGAATTGGGACCATTTTGGTGCATCAGACTGCACCTCCTGTACTTCCAAGGATACACACTGAAGTAATACCTGAAACTATTAGTAAAATTATGTGTTTTTCTTATCAAAACAAAAGTGCATACCAGGGATTGCACCTTTGCCTTCTCTTAAAAAGAGGCAGAGTTGCAGGTATGCCTGGACTTCCACAGCCCGGACCATGTTAATCAGACCCGTTAATTGACCCCGGTCTGAAATAAATGCAGGTTTAAGCCTGGCCAGAATCATTTGTAAAATATGATGGATATGAGATTGCGCAGGCAGGACATAACCGGCCTTATCCTGTCAGGGTTAGAGGGTGGGTTTGAGGTTGTGACTGCATCAATTAAGCCTCATACTCACTTGCGTTTGTAGTTTAAAAACGGAAGTATTTGAGGCCTCATGCACACATACACACAAGCATTAAAACCCGTTTCGAAAACCATTTCGGCTTCTTTAAACAATTAGAGTAAAGGGAGGAAGTGAGAAAACTGTGGGGAAAAGGATTCCGTAAAAATAGGTCACTTGGTCATAAGCCGTGTAATTTCTAAACCAGAGGTTTGTTTGCTACAATGTCCACAAGAGGGTGATATGCACCAAAAAGAAGACACACTTTTACTGTTAAGCAGAGGCGGAAAAATCTAGGTTCAGAAAGCAAAAATCCTCCCCAGTATTTTTTTGCAATCAAGTTGATTTGCTAATTAGCACAATCTTTCAGCCAGGAGGTAAAACTAATCAGCTGGCTAAGCTCAAGGGGGGAAGAAATATAACAGAACGTTTACTTTCTGAGCCCTGAACTTTCCACTTCTGCAGTTCAGACACTCTGTACACGCACGAGCGGGGTCCTGGAGTCACAGGCTCAAGCGGGGGCCACATATATCTGTATTATACATTTCATACATTCATATATGTGTATTTTCATACATATATCTTATACAATTTTATACATTTTCTTACTAATAGGAAACCCAGATACCCCTAAAGAGGAGAATGACAGTGAGGAGCTCCAATACTTAATATTTTCCTTGACCACTCCCAGTCTGGGTAAGTTTGTTATACTTAGTATCATCCTAATAAAATGGGTATATTACTCTTGCCAGTTTATGAGATTTCTCCAGTGAATACAATGGGAGTAACATCTTAAGTTTGGGCACACATTACCTTATGAAAGGGGTGCAAAACTTCTTTCCTGGAGGGCTGGTGGTGGCTTTCATTCCAACCAATTATTCTGGTCTAATTTTCTAAACCACTGTTTTCACCAATGCGGTTCACTCCACTGCCGAAATGCTCCAACTAAAGATATACTGTGTTCAATCTGCAGCTGCAGCTCATAGCTTCTCTAAAATGTCAAATAAAATAAATGATTGAGATAATTAAATCATTACAAGCAGACGGTCTAATGGAATCCTGAAACAGATAAGCCTGTGTTGTCCATCCAACTAGCAAAAGCAATATGCAGTACTGGGGGTTCACAAATGTGGTGCTGGTTAGTTACAAGTTCTGCTGGTTTTTGTTTTATACTTAAAACAAGCAACTAATTCAATCCCAGTATTTACAGTTTGATATTTTCACTGCTGCTTGGTGTTGCAGACTCTCACAGACAACGGAGGCAGTTGAACCCCCAGTCTCATTCTGTAAGTATGTTCCCTGAGATACTCAGGAGAATAAACATAAGGATGTTCTGTTCATCTGCGTATCAATGCAGGCACTGCATATCATATTCATACAACCAATAAAAAATGGTTACATTTTGTGCATGGATGGTCCACTTTGTTGAAAAGTTTGAATTTCATTGATTTCATTGTTCTAAGTTCATATTGAAGATTCTGATGTCATATTTCTGCAGGAACAAGAAGAAAATGATAACGTGATCTATGCAAGTCTGCAAAATGTAATATGGATAACATTTCAATGATTCAAATGGATAAATGAAACCAAATGTCAACTTTAAATGTGGGCTTTTTAAGTCTGTACAGTGCAACTCTCACATTTTCGAGGGGGTTGGACCCAGGCGCAGAGTGAAAAACACGAAACTCAAGAGGTAAAGGAAAATAAAGACTTTACAAAAAGGGAACAGAAAAGGCCACGATGGGCAAAAACACAAACTCCAAAATCTCTAAGAACAGAAAACAAGAGGAACTCAAAACACAGGCAGGGCAGAACACAGGCAGGCAGAGTACACAGGTAGAAGCGCGCACACACACACGAAACGGAAGCAGGACAAAGCGGGCAGGTACATAAAGTCAGAAACAAACACAAGGAATCAGCACCTGAGTTAAGGGGACAAAGAACTTAAATAGACAGGGGTAACAAGGCACAGGTGAACTCAAAGAACAATCAAACCAGAAAAGTAGGGGATAACAATACACAGGTGGGAACAATGAGGCACAATCAGAAACAATAATAAAATAATTGAAAGCAATAATACAATTAACAGGGGAACGAGCAGGACACAAAACAGAAGTGCCGCCATCTGGCGGCCCAACAAGGAAAAACAGAGACAGAAACAGAACCATGACAAACTCAATTAGAGATGGAAAAAGACAATCTGCAGATCTTACCAAGATCTGTTACAATGTGAATATGCCACTGTTGCATTCTGTTTTGCTAAAGGAAGCTTTTACATGGATCTGAAAATATTTAGATTTTGACTGTGAACAACACAGTTGTATTCTGGAAAATACATACATTAATAAGTTTTTTCTGTACTGTTTCTGTACTGTTTTTGCAGATTTATTTTTTCTTTTTCTTGTGTACTTCGATTTTTTGACTAATTGATGTATTGTAGGGAAAATTTTGAGACGCCCCATGATTGTGATGACTTCACTATCAAGGTTGGGCCAGATGTGTCCTCCAAACTCTCGATGCTTCATGATAAAATATATCACAAGTATAAATATCTACTCATATAATCAAAACAGTACCCTTAGAAATCCTATTATCAGTAGTTGTAGATAAGCTTTTATGATTGTGATGACTTCACTATCAAGGTTGGGCCAGATGTATCCTCCAAACTCTCGATGCGTCATGATAAAATATATCACAAGTATAAATATCTACTCATATAATCAAAACAGTAGCCTTAGAAATCTAATTATCAGTAGTTGTAGATAAGCTTTTTGAAACGCAAGAAACCACAGTATCCACTGTAGATAAAGAGCACGAGAACGCAGTAGCCTTAGAAATCCTATTTACATATTTACTTACTCAGCAGAACAACTGTTCACTCAGTAGAAAAAGAAAACTGCGCATTTAAGTAGTTTTCTACAGATTGGCGATTGGACTCAGAATTCTGTCGGTTCCTAGACACGACAGTATAAACAGCAGGGAGTGATATTGTTCAAGAAATAAGGAACATATTTATGTACAGGGTAGTAGTGTCTGGATATGGCGGTATGCTCTTCAGTGTGCTTTTATCTGTTGTTAAGAAGTATATTTTTTATTTTTAGTAATAAAACAGCTGTGAAAAGGAACTGCATTATTAATTATTATAAGAACCCAAAATAAAATACAGTTAGTGACTGTGACACCAGCAGCACATGCAGTGTATTCTGGGCCGAATGAACCACTCCCCCCAGCCCTCTGCCTGCAGTTACCACAGTAACCACACCTCTCCCCCAAAATAGCTTAGAACAGTTGGCGTTTCCTGTTTTTTGAGCCATTTCCTGTGACGTATACCATGTTAAAAGGCTGGATAGCAGTAAGAAGGGCTGTGCAGGGCATCAGTCATGGCAATGGTGACTGCCACACACAGAAAAGCAGACAGAAGACTGTAGCATGCTGCATGCAAACACAGCAATATACAGCACATGGTAGTCTGCTACATGTAGCAATCAACATGAAAGTCATGATGAAATAAATAAAAGAACTAGACAATCAGGAAAACTTGTATGCGGGGTATTGGTCTAAACACCATACATGTGTTGTTTGTTGTCAGTTGGTTGTCCTTTAGCCATGAGCAAAGTATACTGGCAAAGGAGTGATGTAATGGGCAGGTTTGTGTGGTGTGATGCAGGGCTGGGAGTGGCAACTGATCACATGGCGAACAGACATTTGGCTTTCTGCTGTTTGTTTCCAAAAAAAGCCAACCCAACCGAGCCCTCCACCAAATAAGGAAAAAAGGCCAATCTGGCAACCAGTGGAGTGACGTGCAGACCGCGTACTCTGGTTGGAAGATATACCAGGAGCCCACCAACCACGAGGACTGCGGCAAATCAACGTGTTAAGAAAATTAAAGGAGTGTATGATAACTTTGTTGGGTCAGAAGGCCAATAAGAATACAGTGAGGGGAGTTATTCGGGGCCATAAGATTTGACCCCGAAAGGGGGGAATGTAGGGAAAATTTTGAGACGCCCCATGATTGTGATGACTTCACTATCAAGGTTGGGCCAGATGTGTCCTCCAAACTCTCGATGCTTCATGATAAAATATATCACAAGTATAAATATCTACTCATATAATCAAAACAGTAGCCTTAGAAATCCTATTATTAGTAGTTGTAGATAAGCTTTTTGACTCATATAATCAAAACAGTACCCTTAGAAATCCTATTATCAGTAGTTGTAGATAAGCTTTTATGATTGTGATGACTTCACTATCAAGGTTGGGCCAGATGTGTCCTCCAAACTCTCAATGCATCATGATAAAATATATCACAAGTATAAATATCTACTCATATAATCAAAACAGTAGCCTTAGAAATCTAATTATCAGTAGTTGTAGATAAGCTTTTTGAAACGCAAGAAACCACAGTATCCACTGTAGAT
Organism: Anguilla pacifica; assembly: GCA_039654925.1. Taxonomy (NCBI): domain Eukaryota; kingdom Metazoa; phylum Chordata; class Actinopteri; order Anguilliformes; family Anguillidae; genus Anguilla; species Anguilla pacifica. Next base: position 3,475,596 of record CM077300.1, on the reverse strand, counting down.
AAAGAGCACGAGAACGCAGTAGCCTTAGAAATCCTATTTACATATTTACTTACTCAGCAGAACAACTGTTCACTCAGTAGAAAAAGAAAACTGCGCATTTAGCAGAAAAGAACTAGTTACTGAGCAGAAAATATTAATCAAATACTAATCATACCCTATTTTTTAACAAATTTACAACAGATAAACACTAACAAAAAAACTAATCACATACTGCCAAAATGCTAGAAAACTAATATTTTACAGTGACCCATATGTAAACTTGTATGTTTAATGAAAAAATTACAGAAAGCTGAGACTTATATGCATACTGGAAAAGTACAGAACAAAGACCACTGGTTTTTAAAAGAAAGTTGGGGTAGCTTTCCACACTGACGTTATCTCCTAAGACCCAAGAAAGTCAGTCTGGTGCCAAACAGGTCAGATAAGAGATGGTTAGAATAACACCATGTGGTGCCAAGAAGAACAGGTGGCTGGGAATTATGTAAATGTATAAAGGGGTTATGGAGTTTGTGGAGTACATTTTGTGTATAAAAGGATTGTAAAACTGACAGTCGAGGTTCAATTCGGCAGAATTGATCCGGCTTTGTTGTGCATGTACACCGGTGCAAATAAAGTCTAACTTTTCTGAAGAGCTTGCTGTTGTGGTGTCTTTTCCCTCGTGAAGTAGTTTTCTACAGATTGGCGATTGGACTCAGAATTCTGTCGGTTCCTAGACACGACATTTGGGGGCTCGTCCGGGATACGAAAGAGGAATCACTGAAGCTCCCGGCTCCTGGGGACAGAGGCGGAGGGTACAGGCCCCTTAAAAAAGCTGGCCAGCTTATCAAAAGGTAAGAGTATTTAACTACTTTGTTTCAGACTGGGGCACTGTCCCCTCTGACCTCTTCTTCCTGACGCCGGGAGTGAAATCCTCTCGTACAACTAACCCGGCCAAATAACACCGAGAATTGAGGGGAAGGAAGGGGCGAGCTCTTCAGAAAAGTACGCCCCAAACCGTGAGTGAATTGTGTGTGGAATGAGTGTGAATTGAGTGTGGTATGAGTGAAAGGACGTCATAAAAAATTTTTATTTGCAGAAAAGTGTTGGGAAAAGTGTTGTTGGTTAGGAACAACATTGATAAAGCTGCTTATGCTTTGATTAGATGCTTATGCTTGCGCGGAAAAGTGTTGGAAACAGAATTGTTGAGTAGAAACAATTTGGAATAGGCCTATATTTGTTGCAAAAGTGTGGGAAACGGGAACTGGGATTCAATATCCCTTTGCAAAGTTTACACTGATGCAGGTGTGTGTGGCAAAGAGTGTAACTGGAACTTGGACTCAATATCCATTTGCGAGGTTTGAGGTTTACACTAATGCTGTAGTTTTAAGTGGTGCCAAGAGACTTGGAAGGAGAGTAATTCCTAGAGGGGTCGCCTGCAAGAGCTCGGGTCCGGGATAAAGAGTAAGAGAAAAGTGTTGTTGGGTAGAAACAACATTGATAACGCTGTGCTTATGCTTTGATTAGATGCTTATGCTTGCGGGGAAATAACGTTGTATTGAGGAACAGAGGAAAAAAATTTTTGTGTGTGTGTGTATATACAACTATAAAGTGTGTGGAAGGGAGAACGGCAAGAATGTAGAAGAGATAAGAAGGGAGAAAATAAGTGTAGAACCTTGAGAGCTTGCTGTTGTGGTGTCTTTTCCCTCGTGAAGTAGTTTTCTACAGATTGGCGATTGGACTCAGAATTCTGTCGGTTCCTAGACACGACAGTATAAACAGCAGGGAGTGATATTGTTCAAGAAATAAGGAACATATTTATGTACAGGGTAGTAGTGTCTGGATATGGCGGTATGCTCTTCAGTGTGCTTTTATCTGTTGTTAAGAAGTATATTTTTTATTTTTAGTAATAAAACAGCTGTGAAAAGGAACTGCATTATTAATTATTATAAGAACCCAAAATAAAATACAGTTAGTGACTGTGACACCAGCAGCACATGCAGTGTATTCTGGGCCGAATGAACCACTCCACCCAGCCCTCTGCCTGCAGTTACCACAGTAACCACACCTCTCCCCCAAAATAGCTTAGAACAGTTGGCGTTTCCTGTTTTTTGAGCCATTTCCTGTGACGTATACCATGTTAAAAGGCTGGACAGCAGTAAGAAGGGCTGTGCAGGGCATCAGTCATGGCAATGGTGACTGCCACACACAGAAAAGCAGACAGAAGACTGTAGCATGCTGCATGCAAACACAGCAATATACAGCACATGGTAGTCTGCTACATGTAGCAATCAACATGAAAGTCATGATGAAATAAATAAAAGAACTAGACAATCAGGAAAACTTGTATGCGGGGTATTGGTCTAAACACCATACATGTGTTGTTTGTTGTCAGTTGGTTGTCCTTTAGCCATGAGCAAAGTATACTGGCAAAGGAGTGATGTAATGGGCAGGTTTGTGTGGTGTGATGCAGGGCTGGGAGTAGCCACTGATCACATGGCGAACAGACGTTTGGCTTTCTGCCGTTTGTTTCCAAAAAAAAGCCAACCCAACCGAGCCCTCCACCAAATAAGGAAAAAAGGCCAATCTGGCAACCACATGCTTCTCAGGCAAAGTCATAACAAAACTCAGAAACAACAACTTGCACCCACAGCAGCCCATCACACCACTCCCCCTAAGCTCTCTCCTTTAGGCCTGAGCACCAGGCCTTTTATTAGGCCTGTTAGGATATTTTGCCTTTATTCGTGGAGTCAAATGCAGGACGATGAAGAACACGCTGACAAAGTTTCCTCAGAGGATTTGTTGTTTAATTCAATGCGCAAGGGAGAGACAGACCCAGCACATTCGGGCGCTGCGCTGAGAGAATCTCTGCCGATCACGCTGTGTGGTGTCTGGATATACAGTCATACATATCAAAAGGTTGGGTTAAGTGGTGGGCCGGAGACAAATGGTCTTGTCCCTTCCTGGGGACCCTCGCAGCCATTAGCACAGGAATGTGACATCCTTGCCGCAGACACTAGAGGTGTTATACTGAGACACACTACAGAGGCGCTAGACACAGAGGCATGCAAACTACAGACACAGTAATGGCAGAAACGGAAACACAATACACTACATATAATATATATATATAACCGCGTTTCCACCGCAGGAACTTTACCCCGGAACTAGGAACCTTTTGAGGAACTCAGTGCGTTTCCACCGCAGGAACTAGGGTCTAAATTTAGTTCCGGGGGCTTTATTTTACCCTCAAAAAGTTCCTGCTCGGGGGGTAGTACTTTCCGAAAGTACAGGAACCTTTTGGGTGGAGCTTGCAGCGCTGAACATTTCTGATTGGTCGAGTACTCGCAGCATTATTTTGTGTTTATTTTCAACCGCCATTTTTAAAAATATGCAGCCGCAAACCGATTTATTTTCATAATAACTTCAAATCAAACTTGTATGTTATGCGGCGCAGTAGCCTAGTTTTGGTTATAGCCTACCAACGTCTTTGAATTATAACGTGTGCTCTTCTGTTCTTTTCTTGCTTTAGTATTCGTTTTATAAAATGCTAAGCATTCGTGCTGGGACAGCATATTACGTACCAAAACATTCAAACGGATTAATTCGGTTGCTGAATATTTTCCGGATTTTCTTTGTTAGCCCGTTGTTCTTTGGTAGCCCGTAATTGACTCAAAACGTTTGATACAGTTATGTGAGGTATGCGGTAGTTCTGCGTAATTCACATTGGTGATACAGTAAAAGCAAACTGGAAATCACCTTCTGCACTTTTTGTCATGGTAAAATAACAGGTTAATTCTAGTAGTCGTCCCTTTAGCGTTTTCAGACTGCCGTGATTTTACTCTGCCATTCTTCAATTCCACAAAAAGACCAGGAAGACTATGGGCTAATTTATGGTGCATGGTTCGCATCTGGAGGGCACACTTCGCTGCTCGGCTAGCAGTAACTTCGAAGGAAAGCAAACGGTGGCTGTACCACTGCTAATTTAAATTTTCACGCAAGTCCGAGTTTTCGTTCTATTCTAGTCATTTTGCGATTAGCCTATATGGAATTGACGATGAGAAGGTAATAAAACAGCAAATTGTTTACAACGTGTGCATGTTTTCTGCTGTTGTTGCCAGTTATACTGGAAATGTGAATGCATTCTGTCGCCTCGGTTGTCAAGACATGAAAGTGAATGTTCGCATAAAAACATAATGAATGTGTTTGAGAGGATATATAAAACAGTTACAATCGGACTATCGGCCTGTTATATCCTATTTGTTGCATAACGACGGTCCAAGTTCAACTACCAACGACAGTTTTGCTTGACAACGGTAAAATATGCCCAAACGGCTGCAGAAGAATATTTCAATTCCAGGTGATTAAATCGATAAAAATCAATAAATACAAAAGTAACCATATATAGTCATTGTTGGTAACCCGTTGTATATACGTGGAATAAACCCCTCCGGGCTGTCCCGGTTATTAGAAAATAATGTAGGCTACTTCGGTGGTAGTATGGGGTTACAGAAGAAATCATAGGACAGATGGGCCGACGACAACTTCGCTTTTTCATACGTCAGTGGGCTAATTTGCCTAATCTTCGCGGGACTTTAGACCGCGGTGGAAACGCAGGCAACCATTGTTTGAAGGAACCTTTTAGTTCCTGGAAAAGTAGTTCCTGGGACTAAAAGTTCCGGGTAATTTGGTGGAAACGCGGCTAAAGTATACTAAATAAAACTGGGAACCTATCAGGCCCAATGATCAGGTAATGGACCACAGATGTAGTGACTACAATGCAGCCCTCTGGTGGACAGCAGCACCCCAACTCCCCACCTGGCATCATAATGGCTAGTGGCAGCGTGACTGGAACTGTGAGTTGCTAAAAGTGCTTTTCCTCCCTGAAACTATACAGTTCCCACTTTTCCACAGATCTGGTTGAACTAATATTAGATTTCAGTAAAAGCCATTAAGGTGGAGGCTCCAAATATGTAATTAGAATGTTTGCAACTGAACATTCTAATGCTGACGTAACAATCGCTGCTGGAAATCAAAAGCAATGGAGTTCTAGAACACTGACTCAGAACATTGAAAAAACATTCCAAAAAACCAAAGGGTTTATCTTTACAATGGTAGTGTGTGGAGGTGAGCCTGGCCATTTAGAATTTTATAAACAAGACACGTCTGTGCTTATTACAGTGTTTTAGCAAATTGTGAATTCTTCCTGGTGGTGTCTATTTGGCTTTCTGTCCAGGGTCTTAAGGGTTTATTTGCACACAGACTCAAAGCATTTCAGTTTGGTTTTGCTTGCTTACACCCACTTGACAATGTGTCAGATGAGGTACTTCCTCTTTGTTCAGCCATTTCCTGTGAAGTATACCTTGTAAAAAGGTTAGACACCAATAAGAAGGGCTGCATAAGGTATCAGCCATGGCAATGGTACTGTGGTGGACCCTGTTGTGGATATCAAGATACTGTCACATTCTTTCAGCTGAGGGTGAGTCCCTCTTTCTGTCTTAATCATATATTCATTAATTTATTTATTTATTCATATATAAAGTTCATGAAAATGCAGCCAAATGTATAATAATAGAACAAAATTAAAATGGACAAATCGTCAATTTCTATATCGTCACTATAGAAGGGTAAAATATAATACAGTCACATAGCAGAACATGGAAAAAATGTCTTACCTATAAATGTCTTATTTATAACAAAAAGTGTCACAGAGGCTGCTACTACTATATAAATTGATCCAGGCTTTTTCTTTATTTGCTTGTTTTCTGTTTAAAATTCAAGAGGAAGCAAAAGGTTCAAAGTGACAGCATATTACTTTTATCAGTGAAATGGCTTTATATTCGATGCTAAGCAGTTACACAGACTTTTCAAATATGAAATTATATAATAACCATTAATGACAGTGTGATTAATATTGTTATTAAAGCATTATTCATGCTGTAAAATATGCAAATTCAAGACATTTTTTGCATAGTCACTTTATCATTAAGACAGGTTTACAATCACTCCATACACTATCCACAACGGTCCATGTCTTTCAATGGTAAAATTCATAATACAAAAGCATTATAAGAAGCTAAAAATGTTCATTTATGATATAGAGTACTGTGAGCAGTTAAGGTTCGCTTTGCTAGCTGTCCACTAGTAGGCTACTACAGGATGTTGAAAAGAAAGAAAATATCTTTGCAATGTACCACAACCACATTGAGGACAAAAAAGGTAATGATAATGATCTTGGGTCTAAAACCATGACTATAGCCGGTACAAGCAATACTTTTCCATCCTAAGCTGAAATATACCTCAAATATTCATTATAGTTGTGGGGATTATATTTTTATCTCAGTTTATAAATCTGGGATTAACTTTAATGAACTAACTGTACTTTGCCTCCATATTTAAATGCAATATTATCATGTCTTGTGCTCAGTTGGATCTCTGTATTTGGTATGTTCTTCTCTTTCTGCAGTGTTGGTACAGTACAAATACTTCCTATCTGAGCAGATACGGAAGGTCTCTCTACCAGCCCCTGTTGAGACCAACGGGACAGAATTCATCTGGGAGTGGACGTCACATGATGGAAGCTACACAAACACTCGGATAATAACTATACAGTCTAATGGAACGTATTCATGGAATTTGAAGAAGGCGAACATGTCTATTTCAATAGAAAGAACATATGACATCATTCTCAGACCAGAGTTACAAAATGCAGGAGTTTTTACTTTTAGTCAAACTAAACCAAAGAAAGTAAAAGTGGCCCAGTTTGAAGTGTTCGCTATAAAAGGTAAATTCGGGCTTTGATGCATTTTATAAATGATATTATTAATGAGATTATACAGTATCTCTCTCATATGTGTAAGAAAATATAAGACAATGTTCAAGTTATATCTTGTATTTTACATTCAAAAAAGCTGAATCTGAAATTAGATTTAATTTATACACATTGTAAAGCTGCCCAGCAAAATGTTAAGTGTTAAATCAACTCATACACATTTAACATGGTAGCCACTGAACACATGTTTACTCTGTCAGAGTTTAATTAACACTGGACATTTTACTGTGTGATTAATAAACCAATGTATGAGGAAAAGGTAGGTTGGATTATATGGGAAAGTAATGGCTCATAGTCCTCATGTTTGGACACCATGCCTTATTAAATCTGAGGTGATATAGATCAGCATTGTCGATTTATTTAGAGTACATAGCACAACTAAACCAAGGTGAAAATTTTCACTTTATGGTTATATTTTTTCTTCCACCTCTCCATAGAATTCCCAGCAGAAAACTGGAGGAGTGTATATTGCTTTAAATTTTATGGCTGGTTTTTTAGATGTAGCCCACACAATGATTTGATGAAAAGGTTCACAAGCTTCTCTGAATCAATTGCTCTTTGCTCCTGCAGTGGAACCGTTGAGCTGGTCCAGAGAAAATGAAGGTTGTGATGTGATCAGGAACTGTGAAGTGCCACACCTTCCAGATTCAGCGACACTGGACTGGGAAAGGGACAAAGAACCTACTGCTAACACAACGCTGTTCTACAACAACACTGCTCACATCATCATCCACAGTGCTGACCGATACAGTGAGGGATCATATTACTGCACACTCAGATGGAACGGAGCACTTATTTTCAGCATTCTCAGTGCATTTGAAGTCAACAAGGGTATGTTACTATGGATACGGTTTTCACTGGAGCATTTGCAAAAGTATCCTGAGCTTTAACTGTTTTTCATAAGTGAATTTATAACTGTGAAGCACTTTTTTCATTACGATTAAAGATAAACCCAAGTAATGTCTCCATATTCCCTATTTGCAAACTGTTTTGGTCTGTACAAATGATACAGATATACACAAGTATACTCCACTGTATACCAAGGGCCTCATTTATAAAAATGTTCTTAGATTTATACTTAGTATTAAGATCATTTCCGACTGTGTGCTTACGTTCGATTCATAAAAGATACTGAGCATAAATAACCTTGCTTACGCAGGTTCTAAGAAGCCCATTTGTAACTTACACACCTGTGATCTATAAATCTCAAATTAACTTAAAATTGACGACACCTGAACATGCCTTACAATCAGCGATTTCCCCTTATATAATGCTAGCACAAATGAGGGTTTAGTCAGGAATAACCATGGACCAAAAGAGAAAAGCCAGTTTTTTGGAAGATCATCATGCGCAAGAGCGTCATTCCGGTCTCTGAAAACTCTCTCCCGTCTAAAAGCACAGTTTTCAATGTCTTCCAATAACGCAAGAACAGCCATGGTCACTTTTTTCTAATTTGACACACTATTTATAGAACATCGCATCCTGTTTTTAATTTAAAACACTTTGCGTCTGCCAATTCATCCCTCACACCTTTAATTGATAATTCCTATCAGATTATTCATAAAGCGAATGCAAAGTTCACCACAGGCTTGGACGCATATGTGTCCCAAACTGCAATACCCCTACATAACCAGCAGGAAAATCACTTACATGAAGTCTAGACTTTGCGTAGAGATAAGATCATTTCCACGTCAAAGTAAGGTTTTATAAATAACTACTTATACGTGGTTTTCTGCGTAAGTCATACTTAAGATCAAAATTGATCATAAGTCTGTTCTATAAATGAGGCCTTTGGACTACAAAAAATTGGGCTGGGCTGCCGGATTTGGTCACTTGGCAACCCAGAGGACAAAATAGAATTTGGTTCAACAGTCCTGGCTGTATACCCATATTTGTAACCATGCACCAGAGCAGACACCTGTAGGGTTGCCTAGCTACTGAAGGGCTGCTGGGTGGCTCATTCAGCTACAGCACCACTCTGTGGTTCGTGGATGACCCCCAAGGTCACGGATCGAATCTGGACCGTGCCAGTGCAGAAGGTTCAGTCAGTTAGGGGTCTGTGTTTCATTGCTCTCTAGTGCCCCCCACTGTTGGGGCGAGTGTTTGTGGACTGCATGCCAAAACCGCATACGAGACGTGTTCCTTCTACTCAATTCCATGCGAGCTGGCTGTGGGCTGTGGGGTGAAAACAAGCAGGCTGGAGACACCACGTGTGAGGGATTGAGCGGCTGGGTAGTAATGGGGGATTCAGAATTAGGGTGGGAATTGGATATACTCAGCCCCATGTTTGGTGGACAAAAAAAAAATTAAGAAAAAACCTAGCTACGATGAAGTCACAACACTTGTTTAAAAATGACATATTAAGTGTTTTAACATTTTAATGCTGAAATTCCTTCAAACAGTACATGCAAGTTTCCATCTGAGACAATGATAATGCACAAAAAATGAAACAATAGAGTAAAGAAGGGATAAAATGTAAAGTAGAGGCTACCATACTGTAGGCATGGCTCACTCACCCATTAAATACAAATGACAGTTACTGTTGATGCTCATGTACTGTGATTTAAAAAATATAATAAATTTAAATAAAAAAACTATAATATGTACTCATAGGCCATGTATGTTTCGATCACAGTAAAGATTCATTCTTTGTATAATCAGAAAATGTATGATCTCATACCTTAAAGGGTTAATTAGACAAGTAATATACCAGCATGTCCTGTACAGAAACAGACCGGCCAGGCTGCCTATAATAGCTTTCATGGTGGGAGGTGGGGTATTTATTGTAGGCTATTTTTAATGAGGCCTGAGTTTTTCTCTTCCACCAACTCTGTGTGAGTTCATTTATTTTCACACGTTTTTCACATGTTGCTCACTACCTGTAGCAGTAGCATATGTGCTGACTGTACAGACAGTCATTCTAACCACAGCTTTATTCCTCAGGTGCACGTGGCACAGAGCACACTCTGTACAGAGGGAGTTTGAACAGCAGTGAGGTGATGCTAATCTGCCGTTCTCCAGCCTCATACAGAACAGCATATTGGCAATGGGAGCCATCGTCTGGGACAAATGCAATCCGTGTGGCCTCAGCTGATAAATATGAGAATGCTTCGATTTCCATGGAGGTAGATAAAGAGAGATTCTCATCTGAGGGCTTTGATGGGTCTAATTTTCCTCTGAGAATCTCACCAGTGAAGTTTGGAGACAGTGGAAGGTACTTCTGTTACTCTGAACACTCCCTGATGGCCACAGTAATGCTGGTAACTGTTCAGGGTAAGACTGCACTTCAGGTTTAGCGTATGCTTACACAGTTTACAGAACTGAATAAATAACAGCATTCTTACACATTATGCTTATTAAAGTAGCCTTTTTTACAATATGCTGTGCCATGCAATGTAACAGATTACAGCCATGGGTTAACAGTAAGCAACAGAAGTGTTGAGCCCAAGTCATAAAGGTAGTGCACCTCACAGAAACTCAATGACGAATAATGGATGTTATCTGAACAAAAAATATTTTTCTGAAAAATAAAGAATAAATAAATAAATAAATAAATACATAAATAAATAATCCATGTACATGTGTCCTCTCAGTCTCAGCAGTGCCCCCTGGTGGTCTGTCCAGGAGTCAGTCAGTTGCGCTGAACTGTGAGATATCACAGGTGATCGGCTCTGTGACCCTGGCCTGGCTCCGGATGAAGGGGGGCAGGGGGGAGCTCGTAAAACAGGAGGTCTTGAGTGAGGGGCACCCGAAAAAGATGCTCAGTCTCACCCTGCCCACTCCGAGCAGAGACCAGCTGCACTGGGCCTGTGCGGTGTTCACAGGGAGCATGCTCAGAGCACAGGTCCCCCTCACACTGCCAAAGCCAGGTACTAACCTCCAACCACAGGCACAGGATTCATTACAACTTAGGGGAAGACACTAAACCACCTAGTCTCTATAGTCAAATGCAAAGTCTTACAAGCGTACTAGCAATAAATAAATAATAAAACTCTTCTATTTTCCTGTAATAAACTATGCACAGTAATAATATTAATAAGCGTGAGTCTAGCCAAGTCATGTACCAATGCCACTCAAACAGAAAACAGAAGTGCTTAACTCAATATGATGTGCACGCACCTATCATTTTATTAGACAAAATAAGAATTTTTACTTTTAATACGGCTGAATAATGAATGTAACTTTTAATATATATATAAGTAATTAATTAACTTTTAATAGCTAAATAAATAAGAATATTCTCCCTGTTCTGAGCTCCCTAGTTAAGTTTCCTTCTTTTGTGCCAACACAGATAATGGCGGGGTGCTGGTGATCGTTTTGGCCTGTACTGCTGCTGTGTGCGTTGGAGTGCTGTTGCTGTTAGGAGGTCTGTTGTTTCGGCGTCTAAAAACAGCAGCAGGTAAGAGCTTCTCATTCTGTTCCTAGTTTACCGTTCTCTCTGACAGAGCTTTCTAGAGCATTCACACTACAACACCGCTTTGAACTCTGCTCAGATAGAACAGTGTTATCAAATGCATTGTTTTTAAATTATGTTGTTTCATTTTTTCTTTTGATATTTTATATAATTGAAAACAAACCAATGCCATACACAAGATCAACCAAATATGACCAATCACTTCCCAGAGAGATCATTTACAGTTTGCTTAAATGTTTTTTCCCTCTCAGGTTCCTCCACATCACCAGCTGAAGGGAAAGGTGCAGCTGATCCAGTCTACAGTTACATCACAGATCTGCAGCAGGGTCAAGGTAGTGTAGGGGAACAAGGCTATTCACACGTAGCTTGAGTTAGTGCAGTAATGTAAGGGAACACACTACATTACAGGCATTTATCATTTTCTCTCATATACACGGTGACTTACACAGCTTTTTGCATTTTAAAAACACAGCACCCATTTATACAGGTGGATATATACTGGCGCTATACAGGTTACAAAGCCTGTTTCTTAGCCAATCTATTACACAACAAACTTATAGGCCATGTATGGCTTGATCATAGTAAAGATTCAGTCATATTTTATAAATTTACCTGAGTGATCAAAAATGTAACATGGCTCAATGCTTCCTATATGGTAAATCATATAAAGTTATTTTAAAAGCTTTGTTGTAATATTTGTGTCTCTCACACTTCTATCCAAATTACCAGTGGATGGGAATGGTGATTCCAGTGCAGCTGCCACAGTCTACAGTAATGTCGCAGAGCTACAGAAAGATCAAGGTAACAGGCTTAACTGAACTATTGATACACTGCATGAACCGGTGAACGAATTCATGGGAAGGCTTTCATTATGGGCCAGTTTCTAATCCTAGACTAAATTCAATTTGAATAGACATTCTCCATACAAAACTCCACTTGGTCCAGGAATAAGCTTAATCTGTGTCAGCAAAACCGGCCCTGTACATTCCACGCGCCAAATGTGTGTGGGAAATGAATTACACTGAACAATTTAAATTGGGTGCATTTTGGTGCATCAGACTGCACCTCATGTACTTCCAAGGATGCACACCTGAGCAATACCTGAAACAATTAGTAAAATGATATGTTTTTCTTTTAAAATGAAAGTGCATACCTAGGGTTGCACCTTTGCCTTCTCTTAAAAGGAGAGTGAACTGCAGGTATGCCTGGACTTCCACAGCCCGGACCATATAAATGCTGGTTTAAGTCTGGCCCAAATCATTTGTCAAATATGACCGGATATGAGGTTTCACAGGCATAAACCGAATAATTTTATCTCTCTTGTTTGATGGCCTTGTTTATCAGCCAATATATTTTTCCATGTTCTAAGTTCATGTAAACAATAATTCTGACATGTCATATTTCTGCAGGAACAAGAAGAAAATGATAAAGCGTCTGCAAAATGTAATATGGATAACTATTCAATGATTCAAATGGAAAAATGAAACAAAAAAATTGACATAAGTGTGGATATTTCAAGTCTGTTCAGTGCAACTTCATTAGAGAAGGAAGAAGACAATTTATTTCAGAGACCTGTTATTATGTAAATATGCCACTGTTTCTTTGAACAGAACAATGCATTCTTTCTTGTTAAAGGAAGCTTTTACAAGTATCTGATCATTTTTATATTTTGACTGTGAAGAACTCAGTGGCGTCATGGAAAATATATGCGTTTTTTCTGTACTTTTCTTTTTGCAGTTTTTTTATTTTTCTGTGTTTAAAAAAATTTGTATTCCGATTTGTTGACTATTTAATGTATGAACAGCAGGGAGTGATATTGTTCAAGAAATAAGCAACATATTTATGTAGCAGTGTCTGGCTATTGTGGTGTGCTCTTCAGTGTTCTCTTCTCTGCTTTTAAGAAGAATATTTTTTATTTTAAATAATAAAGCTGCTGTGAAAGGAATTACATTATTCATTATTATAACACAAAATAAAACACAGTTAGTGACTGTGCCACTGACAGCACATGCAGCGTCTTCTGGGCCAAACCGTGTGAGATTTCTCTGTCCCTCAGCCCCAGTGTCACTGCAGGCAGAGCAGATGAGTCCTGGTGAGTCCTGATTACCTGGCTGTAGCATGCTGCATGCAAACACAGCATCATGTTCCACTCCTGTCGACGGTTCAGCGTCTTCCTCACCTTCCTCATCTTCCTCACATTTGTCACCTTCCTCACCTCCCTCACATCCCTCACTTTTTGTAACGTCCTCACCTCCTGCACCTTCCTCACCTCCCTCACCTTCCGTACCTTCCGTACCTTCCGTACCTTCCTCACCTCCCTCACATTCCTCACCTTCCTCACCTCCCATAGCAGCATGCCATCCATGCTCCAAACTTCACTGGTGAGATTCTCAGAGGAAACTTCAGTCCATCAAAGTGCTGTCGGTGGCAGAGTCACTAACAGAGTTAGAAGTGCCGAAAAAAACTTCAGCAGAGGAATGCATTTGTTTGTTTTCTCCGTAATCATGTCATTTCGTTCTTACGACCTTGCCGAACTTTGTTTCCGCAAGAAGTATGCTGCCTGCTGGCAGAGAGAAAATGAACAAATGCATTCCCTTGCCAGAGTTTTTTTCGGCACTTCTTGCACCTCCAAGATTTTCTAACTAGCCGAAATCACCGCAGATGATACCAATGCGAACACTGTGTGTGATTGGTCAGAAAGTGGCCGTGATTTATTTTGTTTTATTTCCACAAGCTGATTCCCCGTCTCCATGGAGACCACACTGCCGGCAACGTTACAATAATAACATAGCCTATATACATAATATAATAATACATTGGCATTTCAATTGTTTTGAAGTATGCTGCCCGCTTTAACTGTTAGGTCTACGTTATATGTGGTAGAGAGAAATAAACTAATGTTTTTGTAAAGCCTGTATCAGAAAATATTTGATTTATACTACCTTAGTTTTGGTTGATTGCAGTTGAGGACGTGAAGACTAGGGCAACCTCGTTACGAACCCAGTATTCAAAACTCCTGAAACCAAAACCCAGCGGGAGTGAGGACAAAGCACTGACATCGAAGCAGAGGTGGATCTTGACATCCGTGGATTTCCTCAAAAAACGTCACCCAGCGTTCCACCGAAACCAGCGTGAGTGTTGCTATTTAGTTTCCTTCGAGTACTTTATTGTGTTTCAGTACGAGTCCTAGAGAGCTTCGGATACTCATATAAAGATTAGACAAGCAGATGTAATTACCATTACAGTATGCATAAGTATTGTGTTGTGAAAATATAGAAAAATTGTTTTTGCTCTATCTTGATTAAATTTGTATGCATCAATGGCACATGATCTTTGTTACAGCTTGATCAGTTGGTGAAAGATGCAATGGCAGCAGAACAGAACACAGATGACACCGTCAGTGACCCAGATGAGGTCAGAGATGTGCGACGACACTTCAGGGAACCTGTCAACCACTGCATCTGAACCATATACCTGAGAAAATGATGGTGCTCTCCTGCTCTCCTGCTCTCAAGCCTGCAAAAAAGCGCAACAAAGGCCAAACTGTTGATCCCCTTGAAAAGCAGAAGCTTGATTTGTTACAGGAAATGTCTGTTGCGATCCAGAAGCCAGCTGCTGACTGTGATGGCACGTTTGGGAATCAAGTAGCAGAGGAACTGAGGTTGATTTTTTTTTAAAACCCTGTGATCAAGACAAGGCTAAAGAGAAAGATTATGAATGATGTATATGAGGCTCAGGAGTGTTAACACGGCAGCACAATTATATCGAAAAATATCACCATTGGAAAAAAGGCTATATGCTATAACTGCATTCAGATCAAACCATGTTAACACATTACACTCTTCTTACACTCTCAGGGTTCATACACTTTTTCACCAATGATTTTCAATGACTTTTCCATGACTTCTCCACAACCTTTAACTGAATTTCCATGACCAAAACAAATGATTTTATCTCAGCGGGACGATTTAAAATTATTTATTGTAACACAAAGTAAAATTAGGTCTGCATCTGAAACATATGGTGCCTCTCTAAAACAAATAAACACCAGACACACTCATACATTCTCTCATATTTTAATTTGAATAGTTTAACATTTTTGTCAATGTCTCAAACAGGGCTCGAAATTGGGACCATGAGATCCCAAGTCCCTGGAATCGCCACTCTGAAATATAAACGCCAAGTGTGTGGTCCTGCATCTTGACTGAATCATCTGGTGTGTGCGTTAAGAACGTGACTTCAGAGCAAAACAAATATGGAGGCAGACCGTCGTCGTCAGCTGGTTGCTTTTGTGTGTGCTATGTTGTGCACTGAAAATAAAAAATACAAGAAAAAAAAACTGTGGATGAAGTTGTGGCTGAGAAGATAGAATCAGCATGGCTTATATATTTTGCAGTGCGAGCTGGAGGCGAGTTGGAAATAAAGTTTTATTGTTAGTCTCAAATGGGGCTAGCGTAAGCTAGGCTACTGCTACAAGCTAACCATGTCTTGTCCCTGGTCTCTCCTCCACTCACATCACCAGGGACAAGACATTCATGTCTTGCAACAGTGTCTTTAAATCCATTGCAAAGACAGACAGAAAGAAGGGAACATTACCCCCACATCACCGATGCAGACATGCGTCTGCTAATGTAATGGATTCACCCGTGATGTCACCGGACACGGCTACGGGCTTGGTATAGAAGGTGTGGGTAGACATAAAGCTTCATCTGGCAAGGAGGGGGAGAGAGGGCAACAGAGACCTGTGCCTCTCCTCTTTTGAGGTTAAAATTGATAACTAGGGTCTTGAGTGTTTGTACCCGTCACACAATGCCCAGACGAAGAATCACAAAACTGTCCGATCTGAACAAAGAAAGCTACCGCGGCTTCATGTTTGCCCAGTCAGGAAATCCAAAATGCCCCATCCTCGGCATCAAAAA
Organism: Anguilla pacifica; assembly: GCA_039654925.1. Taxonomy (NCBI): domain Eukaryota; kingdom Metazoa; phylum Chordata; class Actinopteri; order Anguilliformes; family Anguillidae; genus Anguilla; species Anguilla pacifica. The sequence continues at coordinate 3,459,455 of CM077300.1, read as the reverse complement.
GCACATCTCTGAATTTCATCAGCTTCAAAAAGCACATCTCTAAATGTCATCAGCTTCAAAAAGCACATCTCTGAATGTCCAGTCGTGACTTGTGATAGCTTAGCATCCTATTTAATATTGGTAAAGGAGAGCTGTGTGAATCTTATGGCAGTGAGCTGAGTTTTACCGCCACAGGTTATAGTTAGCAAAACACTGAATTCCATTTGATATCTCCAGGTCAAGATGCAGAGGAAAATCTTGTCATTCTTTAAAAAACGACAGAAAGCACCAGCCCTGTCCTCAGTCAGGAGGTTGATAGTGTAAGAGGTAGGTTATCTTTCGTGAGATTTATAGTGATAGGCTATTTTTCCTTAATTGAAATGTATGCAGATTTAATTGTGTGTAGGTGTGGTTACAGGTTATATGTCAGTGGCGGTTCTTTAATGCGGGGCGCTGGGGCGCCGCCCCCCTAAATGCAAAATAATTATAAAATAAAAATTGTTTACTCGTAGCCTACAATGCGCCTGGTAGTCTGTCAGCGCCTGTCAGCACTCATTAAAAATTGGTTCCAAAATCAAATTGTATTTGGTTAATTTCTGTGTGATTATAGCCTACTTCCTGGGTGAAGGGCGCCGGCCAAATGAGTGTGTATGTAAGTCCTTCAACTTTTGGCAAGCAGGTGACCTGAGGCTGCTCTCTAAATGGTTGCTTCAGATTTTCCACGAGGCCCCAGACACTACTTTTATTGGCAGCGAATTGGTATTGTTTTTTTTAATGTAATGTGATTGGACGATTCTCGACGTTATCTTTCATGTTCACGCCCACCATTAATATAACTACAGATGCGCGACTGTCACTCCTGCTCCTTAGGTAGCCGACCGGTACTTTCAGGAGATGACAACTTCAAGTAGAACCGCGGAAATCAAAGAAAATGTGGTTATTTCCTTACAAAAACGCCCTTTCACAAGGCGTTCACTGGAAGAAAAAAAGAGGATAGAGTAGTTTGGACCGGACCGAGCCAATTTACAAATTCGGCAGAAGGCAAGCGATCGAGGACGAACCTACACCCGGGGCTTCTCCCGCTCTTGTTATGACAAACGGAGTTGGCTAGCTGGATGTGGCCTAAGTAATGCCTTTTATTGGTTTCCCTGTTTGCTATTTCAAAGTGTCGGCACCGAAGCGTTGTGGACAACGACGGGGGTACAAGACCTATGACATCTTTCTGAAAAATGCAAACGGCACGAATGTAGCCGCAGCCGTCTAGACAATAGTATGAGGCTAAATTTTTTTGGCAGGCTTAGCATTGCTGAACAGCTAGATGAAGGCTACAGGATTGGCATGAGAAGGCACACCAAAGAGATGACAAAATTGATACATCCTGTCCAGAATAATAGACTGTGTGATATTTTGTGGAGCCTTTGAGTTGGCTTTGCGTGGCCACGATGAGAGTGCGAGCTCCGATAATCCCGGGATATTCCGTGGGTTGGTGAATTTTGTTGCCTCCCTTAAACTTCAGCATTCACATATTCACATTTTGTCCAGCAGAAGGCTCTATAAATGATCTTGGAGTTAGCTAATATTTTCCTACTCTTTTTATGACTTCATAGAATGTAACTGGCAGTAAAAATGACTTTAGATGTTCCATATTTAGAAATTGAGCTGTTGCCTGTTGGTTACTTTAGGTGATGTAGGTGAAATGGGCATTTTGTCATCTCTACATATTATTTTATATTATTAAGGAGCGCAAAATATGTTCAAGTAGTGCTACTGGCCAGTGTTTAGGCAACATTACAGTGTGTTGTGTTGTTTTTAGATTTATTTAATTATTTAATTATTTATTTATTTTATTTGCTGAGCTATGAAGTGCTGCTTCAGTTTATTTGTCCCCCCCCAAAACTGCGCCCCCCCCCCCCCCCCAAATTTTTTATCACCAGCCGCCACTGCTAGCGAGCCAGAAGGGTAAACAACCGGATTTAGGGATGGCTACTAACTTTAGCTGGTACTAGCCAACTATCTTGCAAATCAAACTATGCCTATATTTCTCAAATGCAATTAAGTGTGTATAACTAATTGCATTTCATTTTCACTCGTTTGAAAAAGGGATTGATGCTCTACTAACCACTTCAGCAACACACCGTTAATCTGTAGCCCACATCTCCTCCAGCATTAATGCACAACATAGTGCTGTGTGCATGCGTACCATGATGAGGCTGTAGCACATTGGTCTCTGTTTGGCTACCAAGAATTGAAAAGAGTAACCAAGAATTACCCCGCGATGACGCGAGTCATCTGAATACAACCGAGGACACTGCAAATCACACATTTTTAAAAAGCACAAAACTAATCGCGGTTAAAAAGTTAACTAAAGATGTCAGAGGCATAAAACTAATAATTTAACAGCTTGGTGCGCATAAAACTGTTATATATTAAAAGTAGAGCCCGACCGATATATCGGTTTGGCCGATATATCGGCCATTATTTGACTTTTTTGACTATGTCGGGATCGGCAGTTATGACGCCGATGTGTCCCGATTTTTAAATAAGTATAATAAACAAAAAAAAAACATTGATTATTTATCTGTACTTGTCTGTTCGAACGTTGTAATTGCTATTTACTAGAATTATCCAGTAGAGGGAGCTCTAATACAAGTGTGAACTGCAGCAGCTGACTTCTGACTTCTGCGCTACTTCTGTAATAAGACGTTTGTCACTCGTGCCTCATCCAATATTCTTCACTGCAAGACTTGTCTGCACAGATTCGATTGCCGCAATAAAGGTATGTATATTTAGTGAAAGTTTTTAATTAAATGTGTTTATACGACCACTATGTTTATCAATCCTCATTATCAAGCGAGCGAGCTAGCTAACATATTTGGTTCACTTTAGCAAGCTAGCTGGCTAGCAAGCCTTTATGAAGTGGCAGTGAGCACATAAGCATCGTAGGATCTACATTTCCAGAGGACATCGCTGTATTCTCAAATAAATAACCAGCCAAAATAAAATGGTGATTGAATGCATCACACATTTGTTGTTTATCTGAGATAATGATATTAGCTACTATATGATGCTGTGTCAATAGCCAATGCGTTATTGCAAGCGAGTGTCATCTAGTCACGCGTCATCGTAGCAAGCTAACCAGACAGTAAAAACGCCGATAAAACACTTCTAGCATGGATCATTTTAAGCCATGTTATCTAACTTTGTCGCAGGTAACCTGCACGAAAGCGCATTGTAGTTTTTTTCACGTATTTCATCCAGTCAATTTAATTTCATCTAACGTTACACTTGATTCACTCATTAGCTCCGCTAGATAATGTCTTACTCTTTGAGATCATGTAGTAGAAATAAGAAAATAAGAAAATATAATTAATTTACTGAGAATAGATACTAAGAAATAATAATAGCAAATTAATAACAACAACAACAATAATAACATTTATAAAAATACATGTTTGAAACTGGAAAACTGATTTTTTAAAATTAATGTTTTATAGATGGAAAAGAAAGGAGTCAAAGCAAGGTGTGGAGTTATTTTGATTTCACACACTTAAAGATGGTGTTAATATATATATATATATTTAATTTAATATCATCTTTTACATTTTTTTATCTAAAAAGTTTTGTGTGTTTATTTTTATTTTTATTGGTTTGCTTATAAGTTCAATGTTCTTAAATATAGAAACTTTAATAAAATATAAGTTTTTCAAATTGATTTGAAAATGTTGCACTTTTTGACAAAATATCGGTCAAAGCATCGGTAATCGGTGGGCTAGGACTCTCCAAAATCGGGATCGGCATCGGACCCAAAAATCTGGCATCGGTCGGGCTCTAATTAAAAGTGTCAATTTGTATATAATATCAATCTATAAGTTTTATTATGTAATCAATTGTTTGTTTATTTAATCCTTTAAAATGTTTTTTTGAATATTATAATTCAGTGTTCAGGAACTTCATTACTTTCAATTACCAGTAGTGATTGTTACATGAATGTTCAGCATCTATATTCTAATGACATATAAATAGTAATCAATCAATACTGTGTACTTGTTTATAAAATGTTTTATTTACATTGTTTACAGTAGTACTGATTCAGAACCTTGCTAAACCGCAAACCACAATTTTGGTTTCCAGCTTTTTATCCACTTTTTATGAATATTTTCTATTTTGAAACATTTCTATCTTAAGAATTAAATACAACAGATAGCATCTGTTATGCCATATTTTAAACAGTGCCATAGCAGTCTAAAATGCTTTACAAATGAACATAACAACAACAACAATAATTTAATAGTCCAGAAATAAATTCTACAGAGGCTACAGATTGAATGGATGGTACCTGTCATGACATCTGAATGGCATCTTTTATGCTACAGCAGTCTAAAATTATTTGCCAATGAAAAAAATGCTGCTACTACTACTACTACTACTAATAATAATAATAATAATAATAATAATATTTATAATAATAAAAGCTACTACTATTACTACTACTACTACTACTACTACTACTACTACTACTAATAATAATAATAATAATAATAATAATAATAATAATAAATACTACAGCTACTATTACAAATAATAATGATAATAATAATTTAACAGTGCAGTAATAAATACAAGACTATAGATTAAATGGATGGAATCTCTTATGACATCTGAATGGCATCTATTATGAAGTGCTACAGCAGTCTAAAATTATTTGCAAATGAAAAGGAAATACTACTACTACTACTAATGATAATAATAACAACAACAACAATAATAATAACACTAAATAAACACACGAGCTACTTCTACCACAAATAATAATAATAACGATAATAATAATTTAACAGTGCAGTAATAAACTATAGATTAAATGGATGTAATCAAAAGTAATGAAAACAAGTACTATCCTTCAGTGGACTTTAAATGTTGAATTCAGTGAAAGTGGCATGGATTTCTGGCATGTTTTAATTAGCCAATTAAACATACAAAATAAATTGGGCGGAGTGAAGGGGTCTAAGGGATTTGTATGTTTGTGGTCGGGCGTGAGTTTAAATTGTCTACTGTCTTTATGCTGTATGTCTGTATGTGAATCATTTTTCTGTTTTACCCATAACCCTTCACTGCTAGCTCTGCGTTCCATTCCTCGTAGGAGATAACTGAGGTCTCTTGACAGTGCCAATTGCCAAAGTATTGTTTATGCAATGGAGGCTTTTTCTCCTTTTTGCATTGGCTGCAATGGATCACCTCTGCCTTCTTCGTGTACTTCCGGGTGTATACCCCAGCCTGCTCTTTCAGCAGCTTCCTCATCCTGTAGCACATAGTGTTGTATGATACAGGAAGGGTACCCTGGCATCCTGGAGTAATTTACTTGCCAAAAGAAATGTATGGCAACATGAAATGTGCGAAGTTGTGAAAAACTGAGTTTGAATATATTTAGCCTTGGTCTATGTAAATCTTTGGCCACAACCGTATATCTAAAAATTTTTGTCAAAAATTTTTTTTTGTCAAACAAATTACCTTAAGTGGTAGAGTGTTTGTTCGGCATGTGAGAGGCAGCGGGATCGAGTATTGGGACGGACCCCAAGTAAGAAGGGAAACCAGTTTATCTCAGGCCATTTTCTCATCTGCAATTGAATCTTGCCTCGGCAAAACGTCAACACTGCCACACATGGCTTTTAGTGCAGGTCCACATCTCAGTAACTTGTTTGCACGAAGACCCAACAATCCTAAATTGAAAAACTGTACAAATCTTAGAACTTGATTCCACTCTGTGAAATCGGTATCAGCTAAAACAGGAGGTAAACTCAAGCGGAGGGCTCAGTTCTACTCACCGAAAGATGAAACACCTCCCATTGCCAAAACCCAGGATTGAACCGGGGACCTTTAGAGATTCAGTCTAACGCTCTCCCAGCTGAGCTATTTCTGCCGCACAGCCAAGAGCATTCCTTGGATTTGCCGGGGGCTGGGCCTGGTAGGATGTACAGAAATCTTCAGCCAGGGCTCCGGTGGGTGCCAAAGCAGCAAAGTTTCTGCACAAATCATGCTAAAGTATGCCGTACTTGAGTAAGACTGCAACAGTTTCATGGGCAAAATGGCAGTGGGTCTAAAGGTAGGCCCTTAAATACAGCCACAGGTGCCAATTAACTCCCAATTAACTCCTAATTATGACAAATGGCCAATCAGAAGATTCTAAAAACCATTATATCAATGTCTGGAGTCTTTCAGGCTGTTTAAAGAGACAGTCAACTCAGTGTATGTAAACTTTTAACCAACTGGAATTCTGATATAGTGAATTAAAACGAAAATAAATCTGTCTCTAATCGATTGTTTTAAAATCCCTGCTGATGTGAAAAAAAGAAATGTATGGTAACATGAAATGTGCGGAGTTGTGAAAAACTCAGTTTGAATGTATTTAGCATTGGTGTATGTAAACTTCTGGCCTCAACCGTATATCTAAAAAATTTTGTCAAACAAATTCAGATTTCACAAGCTGCACTAACGCAAAAGAGTCTACAACCCATACAAAACCCATGTGAATTTCATCGTATGTTCCCTCCTAAAAAGGACACATTATTGTGGAAGCAAATATTTCGGTGTTTACTGGCATTTTCAGGGTAAAGCCACGGGCGAATATGGACAAATAAATAATTGTTTACAATTCATTCGTTTTTCACAGAAGTGTCTCAGATCATGCTTATTCTAATTTAGGTTTGATATTAACATGATATTTGTTCTCCACCTCCATTTTACTATGGAGAGGACCAGGAAATCTTTTCTGCCAAATCAAAACATAGAAAGTTATCAGAGTATTTACATCAGATCAATTATTGCAACAGTACAAATAAGATTACAACATTACATATTACAATTCTTAATAAACACAGAAACACAACAGCCGCCAAGTATAAATGTAAAGCTATATTTGTATTTTTGTTCATAATAGTATTAGCAGGGTTGATATGCACAAGCATGAAATGGGATTGGGGCTGGAACTGGAGCAGGTGGTTTTGCCAAGGCTACAAGGTGACGACTGGCACACATGCAGTCGGACTCGCTGCAGTCACATGCTGCCACAGCTGCTGGGTCTCCTGAAGCTCCTCGGAGCTTGGGTGTTAAGAGAAGTACTGGCATTGGTCTGCTTTTGCCAAGTACTTCATGGGACACTTCTGAAGCAGAAATTATATTTTTATATACAGTGAGCTCCATAATGTCAGGGACAAACCAGTGTTTCCTGTGAATTGATCTCTTGGTGCGGTGGTGGGTGTCCGAAGGGGGGGGGGGGGGGCGGGGGGGCGTAGCAAAGGCGACAAAGTTTAAGACTATGAAAACATAATCTCTTGAGACTTCTTAAAGGTTCTTTTTAAATATCTAAATCTATCTTTTAGCTCTGACGAGCTCTTGATACAAGGAATAGCAGTTTGCAATAGCTAAAAAGTAGTCTTAGATGCACTTTAAAACCATAAAAGGTTTGTTAACCCTTGTATTGTTTGTAAATATTGAAGCAAAATAGGCCTGTATTTTGAGTTATGTTGGGGTGAGAAAAATTAAAAGAGCACACTGTCCATCTAGAAGTTATATCTTCAAGAATAGAGGACTATATAACCAAAATTGATACTCATGAAAAGTTACATATTAGCTACACTTTAAATGGAACATTCTTCTGCTAAATTAACTTAATTACCATGACAAAATAGTACTTAGTTAGAATGCTTTATCTTTTTATTTAACAATATAATTTGAGCTGGGTCCACATTCAAAGCCCTCTCTCTGTCTCTCTCACACTCAATGACAGAGTTTACATGCTTTGTCCATGCAAAAAAAAGTAAGAAGTGAGAAAAATGGCTTTAAAGATTCTGTTCTGTTACATTCTAATTCTACTGAGAAGCAAAAATTTCCTAACTAACTTAGATACTTGATTAATGTATTTTTTATTAGCTAGTGTTATCTGTATTCACTTCTGGACAGTGCAGCAGCTTGTGAGACTGCTCCTCTCGTTATAATCATAATCGTCATTAGAATACAGCCCTCTTTGCCAGGTGTAGCAACTAGCCTAACTCTCAGTTTTGCTAGCTCACTAAATTCATAAAACCTTAAAAATAAACACTCTCCCTTTCGTTTTCATGGAAGAAAATCACCATGTAGTATGGAAATGGAAGTAGTTGAATCACAAACATTTTAAATGCCCTAAAAAAATTTTTTTAATTTGCGCTGTTTTGGCGATTTGCCAGCAATTTTGCTGCCACAACATCCGACGATTTTCTCCAGGTCACCATGTTAATCAGATGTATTGTACCATTATAACAGCAACTCTACATAAAAAAGGGTAGGCACGTACGTAGCTCAGCTGGAACAGGTTCCGCTTCGGCTCAAACAAACACTGTTTATTTTCAGATAAATAAATATGATAAATATGTAACGTTATTTTTTACTTGTCCAATCAGACAACTGCATGAGGCATTCCACTTGCCGGAACAGAGTTATGATCCACCAGTTGTCATCACCGAATGATAGTTAACGCCAGTGCTTGAGATGGGCAGGAGCTGTCGGGACTTGTATATGAGTACCGACTCTTCTTTTGATTACCAACATTAATTTATTTTAAACAGTATGTATTTTGAGGAGTAGATACCGGCACTTATTTTGGTCCAGTTCGTACACTGGTTAACACTGTGGTATTTTTGTAATATTTGAAGCGTTGCTACCTACCTTTTTGTTGTGTTTTGGTTGCTGAAGAAAAAAAAATGACGCTTTGACAGACAGTGAGACCTTCACGCGCTGCAAGTCTTCCGACCACCTCAGAAAGGAGCAAGCACGGCCTAGGCTCTTTTTGAAAATAAATATGTGGACACGATAGTATGGTTTTGAAAGCGCATTTAGGCAGAAATATTTATAAAGTTTAACATTTTTAATTTGTGAATTAAATATATAGGCTATATACAGTATATATATAATTTTTTATTTTCTAATTTTTTATTTTATTTTTATTACTATTTTTTTATTATGGTGTGGCGGCAAGGATTTTGCCATTGCTCAAGTATCTTGCTCATGTAGGGTAAATTGGATATCGGCCTGTAATTATTTAAGACATTGTAGTCTAAATTAGGTTTCTTCAGTAGCAGTTTCACAACAGCGGTTTTGAATGCGTTGGGAAAAATTCCCGTCTCTAGAGATGTGTTAATTATTTTTAGAACTGATGTGGAAACACTATTAACAACCTTTTTAAAACATTGTGTAGGGACAGGGTCGAGGCAGCAGGTTGACAATTTACTCTGTGCTATAATTCTGTCGAGTTCTGCATCAGAGATACTGTTAATATTCCTCATGGTTGCCAGCTTGTTACAGGGCAAATCATGTGGGATACGAGTATTTCTAACAATACCAGCTCTAATGGTTCAATCAATCAAGCAAATTTTATTTGTATAGCGTATTTTACAGCAGTTGTCACAATACGCTTTACAGACAACCCTGGCCTAAACCCCCAAAGGAGCAAGCCTAAGGCAACAGTGGCAAGGAAAAACTCCCTGTGGCAGATGGGAAGAAACCTTGGAAGGAACCAGGCTCAAGGGGGAAACCCATCCTCCTCTGGTCGGCTCAGGGTGCTGACTGGTGACCAGCATGTCAGTCAGTTTTATAGGGTTTATGATGTGGCTCAGATGATGGGTGGGGCCGGGTGGCGGTGATGGGGAACAGGAGGTGGCGACAGATGTGGGCAGGGTGGAGGCAATGACGAAAGACGGGCTGGACCGCAGAGGTGGGGGAGACCAGACGACTCTCGAAGCACTCTCGAGGGTTGGGGCAAGAGCCGCGCCGGCAGCGTGGGGAAGAGGGTTAGAAACGGCAATTAGGGCATTTGCAATATAGCAGACAATTTGCAATATAGCAGACAATGGTTGTTATTTTATCATTAAAAAATTGTGCAAATTCCTCACATTTTGAGCCTGAGGTCAGGCTAAGAATCTCATACATAGATACAGATACAGATACAGATAATTTTGTTGGTTGAACAGATACAGATACAGATATAGATACAGATAATTTTGTTGGTTGAACAGATACAGATACAGATAATTTTGTTGGTTGAACAGATATAGATAATTACGTCTCTGCGCACCCCTACTCCACAGCCAGCCTGGAGGAACTCAGAAAGCACGTAGCAGAGGATACAAACCTCAGTGCAGTCATTCAACGAGGATGGCCCACCAGGAAAACCCAGCTCCAGCCTGCTGTTAGTCTCTCCTTCCCTTACAGAGACAAACTCACAGTGGAGGATGGGATCGCCATGAAAGGCCACAAAGCAGTCATCCCCCAGTCTCTGAACAGAGAGTACATCAACATTGTGCACAAAGGCCACCCAGGTGCTGAAGCAACCAAGCGCAGAGCTAGAAGCATAATCTTTTGGCTGACAATGTAAAATGACATCACCGAAGAGTTGCTCTCATGTGCAGCGTGCAACAGCACCAAGTCTCACCAGCAAAAAGAACCTCTTCAACTTCACCCAGTTCCAGACCTCCCATGTTCCACAGTGGACACAGACATCTTCAACTGGCGTGGCAAACATTACCAAGTGCTTGTGGATTCATATTCCGGATGGTTGGATGGTCCGGATGTCTGTGACATGACATCATCAGCCGTGATCTCCAAATTGAAGAGACACTTCTCAGTCCACGGTACACCGCACACCCTCTTCTCCGACAATGTTAGGCAATACACCAGTCAGCATTTCAAAGATTTTGCCAAACAATGGGATTTCATTCATGCCACCAGGAGCCCCGAGTTTCCCCAGTCAAACGGGCTTGTGGAGAGAGCGGTCCGCAGTGCCAAGCAGCTGATGGAGAAATCTCACAGAGATGGAACTGACGTCTTCCTCAATCTCCTGAACCTCAGAAACATTCCCCGTGATCCAACATTAGGCTCCCCTGCTGAACGTCTGATGTCACGACAGACACGCGCAGCCATTCCGGTGAGTACCAAACTACTGGAACCAGCCCCGAAGAACGCCCAGCAAGTCAACGCCAAACTCCTCAATAAAAGGCTCGCTCTAAAGCACCACTACGACTAGCCGAGTCGCCCACTACAGCCTTTAGCAGAGGGACAAGTGGTCCGAATGCAGACCCCCAAAGGATACGACCAACTTGGGACTGTGAAGGAGATGAGCAAGGAGCCACGCTTCTACGTCATCCAGTCCAACGGGAAGACATACAGGAAGAATCGCTGCCATATCCTTCCTGTTGCAGATCTGCTGCCACCACAGCTCCACACAGAGGACCCAGACTCTCAGAACACCGGGCCCTCCACAATGGACAGTGTTCCCCCCACACCACAAACACCAGAGCCAAACGCCATGCAGTCACAACACACGTCCCCTCTCCAGCCAACGCCCACAGCACACTTCCCCACTGAGAACAGCAATGCACCATACACAACACATTCAGGCCGCACCTGCAGACCAAACCAAAAATGTATGCAGTAAAAAAATCTATGGGCTGCCATAAACCACATTATTCACAGGAAAGTATAAGTAAATAATTAGTTTCATAGAGGAGGTGTGAGCCTAAGAAAAGGAATGTAAATCATTTGGCTGAATTTGTCCTGTTTGTTCGTTATGAGCCACCATACCTGTACGTGTGTTTATTTCTAGGCCAATCAACGTTCTCTAGCCCCGTCTAGTTCAAGACATGCAAGCAGACTCACTGAATGTCGGCTTGGCTCACACGGTTTTTGTGTTCCTAATAAACCAGCAGTTTGTTCCGAGCAAGTGTGATCATTGACTCATATAACATTGAGCCAATTTCTACACTATGTTTCTCACTTGAATAGCATAGGTAGCTAGCTATAAACAAAGCTAGCTCTAGCTACAGATAAGCTACAAGGTTATTAATTTATTTATTTAATGTGTATTTGATAGGGACAGATACATTTAAACATAGCTTATTGACAAACAATACCCAATGCAATGTATCGCAGGATTTATAGCATATGCTAATTTCCGATGCTTGTCCCTAGCTGGGCTTTTCAAATGCATACAGCACAAAATCATATAATCATAAAACACATACAGTAAACTACTAGAGCATTATTAAATACATTAAAATTGAGTAAAGATATCATAAAATTTAATAAAAACCTAGCAATTCATAATCACATATGATTACACGACTGGGTGCATTTTAAAAATTGCTTCAGTTTATACTTAAAATGGTCAAAGTTATGGTCGGTTTTAAAGTGCACAGGTAAAGAATTCCAGATGCTAATTCCCTGAATAGAAAAGGCTGTCTGGCCAAAAGAAGTTTTTCGATATGGAACTTTACAATTCCCCACAGTTGCGCCCCTAGTGGTGAGACCAGAATCCTGCAAAGATTTCACCGTGTCACTAAGACATGTTGGAGCCATATCATGTAGGCATTTAAAAGTAAGTTTGGCATTGGCAAACTTAACAAAGTTATGAAAACTTAAAACATGCAGTTTTTTTAGAATGTGACAATTGTGAAATCTTATCGGCTTTTTGTCTAGTATTTTTATTGCATGATGATAGAGCCTTTCTAATGGTTTGATAACCGAGAGGCATGCTTGCGACTAAGAAGAACACAATAACTAAAATGTGAAAAAATCATAGAGTGCATGTATAACTTTGCAGTGTCAAATGGCAAACAGTTTCAGATTAGTCTGAATGAGTACAAATTGACTTTTACAGTTCTACTCAATTTTTTAACATGCTTGTCAAATTTCAGTTGGGGATCCAGCATAAGACCTAAATATTTAACTTCTGTCACCTGTTTAACTGTTTCGTCTTTGATGTTAATATGTAGTTCATCTGGTGTGGGCCGTCTCCTGGATGAAAAGCATATCGACACAGTTTTTTTGACATTAAGTGTCAAACAGGAATTATCCAGCCATGTTGCTATTGATTTTAGATGTTCTGTCAACTGTAAAGTAAGTGCATTGGTAGTCTTACCAGACACATATATGACGGTGTCATCAGCGTACATCTGGAGACCAGCTCCATTACATGAGTCCGGAAGATCATTTGTATACAAACTAAAGAGAAGGGGTCCGAGTACAGATCCCTGTGGAACTCCCATTTTATTATCCAAGAATGAAGATTTATTATTATTAACCATGACGCACTGTTGACGGTCCTGGCGATAAGACTCAAACCAAGACAATGCTTTTCCGGAAAAATTTAATTTGGATAATTTAGACATAAGAATGCTATGATTTACGGTATCAAATGCTTTTTTAAGGTCCAGAAAAACTGCCCCCACCAGATCACCTTTGTCTATAAAGTATTTTAGTTTTTCCAAAAGGAAGCAAGTTGCACTCTCAGTTGAATGTTTAGGGCGAAATCCAAATTGTAGTGGGTGCAAAATTTGGTTTGTTTCTAAATAATCCATCAATTGCAAGGCGACAACCTTTTCTAATACTTTGGATAATACTGGGAGAATACTGATCGGTCTATAATTACTTGCATGGTCAGCTGCTCCAGACTTAAAAATAGGTATCACTCTTGCTTGTTTCCATCCTTCGGGGAACTTTCCACTCTCTACAGATATATTTATTAAGTGAGTGGGTGGTTCTGCTAAAATACTACAATGTTCTTTTGAAAATGCAATGTCCAGATCATAAAGATCTTTTGAATAGGTAGTGGTAAATTTTTCAATTACGTTAAGAACTACCGCACGATCAACTGCATGTAATACAAACAAATTTGTATTGTCTCTATCGAGCCTTTGTGTATCGTAATCTAGTTTTTTAAAATTATCAAAATTACTGGCAAGCTCTTCAACTGACCTTATAAAAAATTTATTAAATTAATTTACAATACATCCACTATCCACGATCAGTTGATCCCCAACTTTAAGCGCTTGTATCATACTCCTGGTTACACCCTCTGGTTTAATCAGACTATTTATTTGTTTCCAAATTAAGTTATTACCTTTCGCTTCTCTAATCACCGATATGTAATAGGTAGCTTTTGCATTTCTTAATTCTTTTATAACCCGGTTTCTTAGCCCCTTATATAAGACCATATCAGTACTGGAACGACTCTTTAAAAAGGTTTTAAGTGCGAAATCTCTCCGTTTCATCAGTTTTCGAATCAATGCATTAACCCAGGGCAGAGATCTTTTTTCTATTGGAATATTTGCGAATTCTAAAAAACTTACCAACAATTTTTCCAACAGTAGTCATTAATTCATTACAACATGTATTCGGGTCGTTGCTATTCACAACATTCTCCCATGTCACTCTCTCCAGTTCACCCTTAAGGATTGACAGATCCTGTTTTGGTATAACTGTCTCTCATTTTTTAGATGATGATGAGTGTCATAATTGGGGAAGCGCTTCTTTGTTAGTTTTCTTGCGGCAAGAATCATATTGTGGTCGGACAATCCTGTTATTAGATTGTAAGTCTTATTAACACGCTCCTCTCTATTTGTGAAGATCAAATCAATGGATGACTGTGCGGTTCTGCTGATACCGGTAGCGCCTTTAACCATCTGGCTAAAATCAAATTTCGACATTACAGCTTTTAGTTTCTTTCTATTGGTTTTGTCAGACCAATTAATATTAAAATCACCAAAGATCATTACTTCTGCTTTGTTTGTAACTATTTTAAGCATCCTTTCTAGAGAATGATAAAATGCACTATCATATGCAGGGGGATTATATGAAACCAAAATACGAAAATGTATTTGCTGCGATAAATAAACGTTTAGACCAAGACATTCAATTGTTACATCGCGGCCCAGTTCAACTTCAGTACACTTAAATGAGTCTCTTATAAATCAATACTCCACCTCCTCTACCAACAGTCCTATACTTCCTAAAGCATTGATACCCTGGTACATCAATCAAACTAGTTAAAACCTTGTTATGGAGCCAAGTTTCAGTAAGACATAAAAAATCAAGATTTGAGTCCATCAGTAGTGTTTTGATTTCATCACACTTAGGCAATAGACTTTTAACATTTAAATGTCCACCAAAGATGCCTTTGGGCTTTGTCTTATGGTCCCATATGACCTTAGCATGATTAACTGTTTGAAAAAATGAATTCTGCATTTGTTTAATCACAGCAGCACAGTTTTGATTAGATTTAGAACTCAGTTTTGATTTTGATTTTAAATCCGGTTCAATAGGAAAACTGCTGAGACGCACTGACCGTTGCCAGGCACCGATGACTCCACCTGTCAACGGGCTCACAAGCGCTTGGGTGTCCTATGCACCTGGAAAAATCCACATCATCCAGTGGCAACCAGAGTTCCACGCACGGCACCCCCAGTGCCACGGACGACAGGATCCGTGTCCCCCGGGACAACCGCACAATCTGTCTCACCGTGTTCCCACTCCAGCTTACTGCTTCCCAGCACCATCTCCACGCATGCGGACTCAGGAACACACCACCAAGAGTATTCCACACCCTCTGTCTGCTGCAGATCCGTGAGTTGTGAATATAATGTCTCCTTCAAAAGTTTTGGAGAGTTTGTCGTTTGGCCTAAGGTTGGAGGACCGATGGGGCCAGGATTTAATTGGATATCACCCGCTAATAATAAAATTAAAAGATGAATAAATTGACCCACTTCGGTTTTTACTCCAGTAGGTTTGTTTGGTAGAATTCGATCTCTTTGTGTAGATTTGTGCAAAACCATTATTAAGTATATGAGAAAAAATTACATAATAGCCATAGCCAAACTTATTCAGCCTATAATTGATTGGAAAAAGTTGCAGCAAAGTATTTCTTGTCGAGTCTTTTACTTGCATGGGTGCAACATGTCCATACACCATAGGAAGGAAAAACAATATCCTGCAGGTGATTAAGAGAGGCAGCCATGTTGATTGCTTGTTTGCATAGCCATGTGGTTTAAAAGTGCAATGTCTTTGTCATTTGCCATGGATTAAACCGCTCCTTTTCATTTTACTTACGGGTTTATGCCGCGGTGGCGAGTTGTTATTCATGTAATCAATTAAAACGTTAAATATAAAGCGTTAAATATAAAAGCCAGCACATTCAGCACAGAGCCCAACAAACCGCCTTCATGCGCCCGTCTCAACTGAGCGTACAGCATAATTTTAATGGGTAAATACATCAGCTAACTAGCTAACTTTCTAGCTACGTTGGCTAAACAGTTCAGGCAAATGTCAAATTCCAACATAAATAGAACAAGTAAGATAACTACCTTTAGCCAGTCAAGTCCCTGAGCTCTCACTGACATTTATGTTGCATCTGGCTACTGTCCTAATATTGCTCCATGGTTTCCAACCTAACGTTCCTGTTATGTTTCTGTTTTTTCTCGTTACCTTTTAGTTAACTATCTGTTTTTCTCCTGCACGATCTTTGTTTCGTTTTTTGTGTGGGCGTGGTTTTTTCCTCTTACTCTCTCTCCCCTCAGCTTATCACTCCCAGCTGTTCTGACTGCATTCTCACTTAATGGTTAATCAGTCATTTCATTCACCTGTTCCCTGTTTGCATGTTCACGCTCTGTTCATTATCTCTCATTTCATGCACCTGGGTTCCTTGGTATATGTTCTCTGTCTCCCTGTTCTTCCTTGCCAGATTGTGCCTCCTGTTTACAGTGCCTTTCCAGCGTCTACCTCTCGTTAGTCTGACTCGTGTTTTGATCTTGCCTGTTTACCCGACCACCGATTTTTGCCTGCCGACTTTGTTTTGCTGATTTCCTGTTCTGACCTCCGCCTGTTTAACGACTTTGATTTTTGCCTTCCGATTCTGTACTTTTGCCCCGGTGGATTTTTCTGGTTTTAGATCTTTGCACGAACTGACAACAAGACTGCCTGCAGTATTGTGTACCTTTGAATTAAACATCTCCTTTGGGAGTTTCGACACTCAGTTGTCCAGGTCTGCACTTGGGTCCACCACACCTCAACCTGTGACAGTTCCTAACAGCTGTTTCGCTTCTAGGCCTTAAAGTAGCATACGCTTTATTAACATAAGAACATTTTATATTAATGCTAGACTATAATAGGTTAATGAAATTCTGACCTATCTGCAGCCAAGGCACCTACTGATGGACTAATCTTGCAGCAGATACGTAGTAACCAGGAAGCCACAATTAATATTAATGGTAACTACATTCAATCAGTTTATTTAGTCACAAAAATTAATGTTACTAGTCGTAAATTGGATTAATGTGAACCAGGTGAAAATCAATATAATCAAGACACAAAACACACATTAGTTTAGGCTATGTATCTTAATATTGCTTTACTGGTCTCCACACAAAATATATCATCTGGCATGCATTGTCACCAAGCACAATGACAATATAGCTATATCAAGCTAATACTGGCTAGCTGACTCGCTAACTACTGTAGCTAAATACCTGACAACTGTGTGTATCCATCATTTTGGTTTTTATCGTTGTTTAAGGGAATGGCAGAGGCACAGCGAGAGAATGATTCTTGACAAAAGTTGTGTCTAGCCATGAACGCATGCTCACCTGTTGAATACTTTTCACTATCCCTTTTTTGCATCCACACAGTGAACCACATGACCTATGTCTTCAATGAAAGATCTACCTAGTGAGAAACTGGCAGAAGCTCTGACAGCTTCTGAGGAACTGAACTTAAGTGGAATAGCTCTAAAATCCAAATCAAAGGTATGTCACATTAACACACATGGCACATGTCAGTTTTATGTATTCCTTCTGAAAAGCATGGAGCAGCAGCTGTTTATAACAGCATAAAGTAGGGACGAAAAACTGAAAACGCAGTCCAGTTCAAGACTTACTAAGAACTTGGAAAACTGGCCATAGACCATGAGTGAAAGCTATGGTGAGACGTACTGTATGTCAAGCAGCTTGTTCAGCACTTGAAGTGTTCTGAAAGGATTTAGGGACTACATAGAAAACCACAACACTGTCCCCGATGACTTGGCCCAGCTACAGAGTGTGAGCAGGGATTTAGCCTCATGAACATAGTCATCAATCCTCTGTGAAATAACCTACTACTACAGGACCTCAAATCTACATCCACTGGATAAATTAAATCCAAAGGAATATGTCAGGTCTTGGTTAAATCATCACAGAGGAGGTTCAGACACCCGCACACGTTCATGACCACCAAGGGTCAAGCCAGTCAGAAAAAGAAATATGGACTAAATGAAAATACTTCAGTGGCATTTCCGTAAGGAAGGCAGCACTTCCTAGAAAAAATTCAAGAAATTGAAGATAAAAGAATGCATATATATTTTATGTAAAATAATGTCACGTTCAAGACTCTGAACCAGAACTCAGATATTTCAAGTGGGAAATTTCCAACTTCTGACATCACTGCATTCTCGCTGTTTTACACATGGATTCCCTCAGAAAATAGAGTGAAAGTGCGAAACTATGTTAAGCTGTAGTAGTACTGAAATGTAGACATGGTATCACTGTCAGGTGTTTCATTGTGTCATTTGCAGCATATTTCTGAGAAAAATAACGTTTTTTAGCTAAGCTGGCTAGCGAAAAAAGTGCCTGATGGATATTGTAACTTAAATTTCACATATTGCTATAATGAATGGGAAACATAAATGATATTAACACATTTCACATAATCACATACCCAAATATGCATTAAAAGCATGAATATACAATTTTTCTTTCATAACACAAACTACAAATGCCGCCATTTATCTTACTGTGACGTCACCACTGCTGAGGTTGGAAAATCTGAGCTCAGAAATCATGCCAGAATTTTGACAATTAGTTTTTTCACAAGTCAGATCTCATTTTTTTATTAGTTTAAGTTGTCTTGAACGCAGCATAAAAATGCCGCAAATGTAAAATCAAAATGAATGCTACATTATATTAGAATCGAATTGGGATGTTGTAACAGTGCCTCCTGTGGCAGAATATGTCATTATCTTCAGGCTTCGGCCTCCTCTCTGCATTCATCAGTGTCTGTTATGGTCTTTTACAGTTTAGTAAATGCAATGCAAATAAACTGCCGTTAAAAGAACTAGGGAGGCAAGCCACTCTGCCATAGATATCGCATTTTATAGATCTATGTTTGTTACTAGTCAATTCTCTTTAGTTTTCCACTTCTACAGTGTCATTGAACTGTATCAACAGTTGGGCATTGCTGTTTGAAACATTTCCAAAGAATTTGAATTGTGCAAGATAACAGGCAAAGGGATACGGTTGTATTGTTATAGTTATTAAAAATGTGTTTAGAATATGTTTTTTATTATGTCGATTGGACTAGCTAGGTACATGAAGCCAGGTAGTTTACCAAACTTTTTACCACTACAGAACTGCAGATAACAGTACATTACTAATGCTCATACCTACACCTTCCTATTATATAGGCCCGCCACCACCTCCCTTCAAGATGTCCACATTGCATAATAAACCATACATTAATGCAACTTGGAACAGAACATGAAAAAAAGATTTCTGTAGCTTCTTCAATCAAAAAGACACCAAAAAATGACCTACCTGCCAAACCCCCCCTTCCAGGGAACGACATTGCACAATCAACCATGGTATGTTACATTGCAACAGAAGATGTAAAAGAGATTATTATAACTTCTTCAATCATGACGACACCCAAAAGTGACCTACCTAACCAACCTTACCTCTATACATCCTGTTCTCTCAATTATTCCCTGAGACTAAAGCTCACCATATCCTTTCCCCCATCGCCCTTATCCCATTCGCTCCGTCTGTCCCATTGGAAACATCGTCCCAGCTTTCTTTCATAGTCATGTACCAACCCCCACATGGGATGAACTGTAAAATTGATTACCTTAAAAAGAAAGAACGCCTGAAAAATACTAATTTTTACATTACATTATATTAGTTTGTGAATTTAGCACACACTCTTGTCCTTTTTTTCCCACATAGCAGGAATGTCTCATTGCATTTCATTTAAATGCTTGGAATTGAACCTAAGACAACAGTATATCTTGTTTAAAAATGATGCCGTCAAGTGTATACTTACACCTCTTGCTATTACAATACATAGCACAGAAGTGGCTAATTCCATTTAGTGAACGCCAGGGGATATGCCCATGGATATTAGCCAATTAGCTTCAAATACCCAGCTCGATGCTCCAACACCAGTTCAGTCATAAATTAGTCCTTGGGAAAGCATTACCGAGAAAGAAACAACAATGGTTATCATTTCCGTATAATAAATGTACTAATAATATCTGAGCATGTAGCCTATGACTGAGCTAATTTTACGAAGGTTTAGACAGTGACACAACTATAGTTCCTGGGTGTCTTACTTAAAGGGTAATTACACCCCAGATCACTTTTTTTAAAGCTGTAAACATGTTTGTATGCCTTTTTAATTCATGTCGTTATTTCAACTTTTCTAAAATAATTTTTTATCTGAAAAAATTGGTAAAACGTCATGGTGGTTTCCTGTTTAAAAAATGCTTTCTGTATTCCACTCTGGCCCTGCCCCAATTGTGATATCTGAGTTCCACAAACACAATTATCATTTTATTATTAGCTACCGCATTAAATGATATCATACCTACACCTTCCTATTTTAAAGGCCCGCCACAACCCCCCCTTCCAGGGGACCACATTGCACAATGAACCATGGTATATTACATTGCAACAGAAGATGTAAAAGAGATTATTATAACTTCTTCAATCATGAAGACACCCAAAAGTTACATTTCTAACCTACCTTGCCTCTATACATCCTGTTCTCTCAAATATTCCCTGAGACTACAGCTCACCCCATCCTTTCCCCCATCGCCCTCATCCCATCCCTCCGTCCGTCCCACTGTGAACATCGTCCCAGCTTTGTTTCATAGCCCTGTACCAACCCCCACGTGGGATGAACTGTAAAATTGATTACCTTAAAAAGTGATGAAATCAGGACTCCTGAAAAATGCCAATTTTTGCATTATATTATATTACAGTTCATGAATTTAGCACACGCTCTTGTCCTTTGATTCCCACATAGCAGGAATCTACTTATTGCGTTTCATTTAAATGCTTGGAATTGAACCTAAAACCACAGTATATCTTGTTAAAAAATTATGCCGTCAAGTATATACTTACACCTCTTGCTATTACTATACTTAGCACAGAAGTGGATAATTCCATTTAGTGCAGGCCCGAGGATATGCCCATTGATATCTCCACCAGTTAGCTTCAAATACCCAGTTCTATGCTCCAACACCGCTTCAGTCATAAATTAGTCCATGGGAAAGCATTACCAAGAAAGAAACAAAACTTGTAATAATTTCCGCATAATAAATGTAGTAATAACATCAGAGCATGTAGCCTATGATTGAGCTAATTTCCCTAAGGTTTAGACAGTGACACAACTATAGTTCCTGGGTGTCTTATTTAAGGGGTAATTACACCCCAGTTCACTTTTTTTAAAGCTGTATACATGTTTATATGCCATTTTAATCCATGTCATTATTCAACATTACTGAAATAATCTTTTTATCTGAAATAATTGGTAAAAGGTCATGGTGGTGTCCTGTTTGCAAAATGCTTTCTGTATTCCACTCTGGCTCGCCCCAATTGTGATATCTGAGTACCACAAACACAATTATCATTTTATTATTAGTTACCATATTAAATGATATCATACCTACACCTTTCTATTTTAAAGGCCCGCCACCATCCCCCCTTCCAGGGGACCACATTACACAATGAATCATGGTATATTACATTGGAACAGAAATCACAGGTGTAAAAAAAAGATGATTATAGTTTCTTCAGCCATAATGACACCTAATAAATGGCCAACCTGCCCAGACGTTTCTCTATCCCTCCTGGTCTCAGGGAAGATAAGGGAAAAAAGGGTCGTTTTGAAGAAAGGTGGAGCTGGTAGGTCATTATCTATTTTTGTTCACTTTTTTCCAAATCCTCCACTCATCCCATTGTGAACATCACCCAGTTGCCTCCCATAACCCTTCACCTCCGTATGGGATGAATTATAAAAATGATTACCTTGATAAGTGATGATCTCAGGTCTGCTGACAATTATAGTTTTCCATCCTATTCCATTACATTATTGGCATTTAGCAGACATTCCTCTCCAATTTTTTTTTAATTTCAGTAGCACAACTTCACATTTAATTTGAATTCTTGGAACTGAACCTAAGACTTATCCTTCACCTACTGCTTTTCATTACAGATGTATCATCCTTAATACTAAAACCATTTCAGTCACTTTTACCAAGAAAACAGGTTATACTGATGGCAATTCATTAATGTCTGTTGCTATTTAAAAATTGTAAAATTACCACTCTTGCTATTACTTATATTAACACAACAGGGGCTGTTTCCATACACGGAAGGCCAGAGCATGTGAACGCTGATATTTCCACCTCTTACCCAGGTGCAAATACCCAACACTGTACATATACACCGATTTAGTCATAAAATAGTCCATGGGAAAAGATAACTGAGAATGAAACAAACGTTGTCATCAGGATCAATTCCATACTTATTCCACGCATTTGACTCTGCTAATTAAATTATTAAACTAACTTTCAGCCAACCCCACAATCCTATACCAAAAACAAGACATTCCTTTCACACAGTGACACAGCAGGAATTATTACCTGTCACTACTGCGTGTATTCATGAATTTAGTTAAAATGTCAGACCAGGCGTATAAATGGATAACTTCAATAAAGCAAAGAAGAATTAATCATTAAATCCTAGACATGACTCTTTGCTCACCATCACAAAACACATACAGCGATGCTTAGGCCATCAACTCAATTCTTATACCTTTGCCTGTTACTTAACCTAAACACATCCCTTCACCCGACAGTTTTGCACATTTTCCACAAGCACAATGATCATCATAAAAATGGTATTAGGCCCCGTTCCCAAGTCATTCATATACCTTTCTATTTTAAAGGGCTAGCATCACAACTGCCCCAATAAAAACATAAACGTATTAAATTTACCAATAGATCTCATGCACTGCAGTGAGAAAAGTATTGAAACAACATGTGCAGCTCTAGCAGCAGTCACAAGCGCTTGAAGTTTCAAAACATCAGTGAGCAGTTGCTGCTAGTAGCCAAATAATACAAATAAATACATTGATAAGCCGGTGCATTAAACTCAGTTTGTACAACACAGAAAGAGCATACATTTTGCTTTTAACAGAACATTAGAAGCACAGCATACAGAGTATGCTCAAATTGCCTTACTAAAAATTGCACTCAGTAGAGTGCAGATCTCCGCCAGGCACGTTAGCTTTGCTGATGCAACAATAGAGGCTACACAATCAATCCAAACAGACAAATACAATATGACAAGTTTTTACCATGTGTCACTGAAAATCCCAAAAACGCCGATTTAGTGAAGTAACGCTAAAGGTGGTGACATGTTAGCTAATTTCATTCATATCAGCCGCGATGTGTTAGACAGAGCTAGTCTGGCACTTTTGTTTCAAATCTGGACAGGAACAATACCAAAAGATGTGAAATATCAATTTCAACGTGAAAATGCCAACAAAATAATTGCCACAGATTCAAACATTAACCTACCCCGTTAGTTGACGGAATATTTTGTTGCCATTTTAACGTTCAAATTGGCATTTTAGATCGCTGGTCTTTCATTCCAAACGGAAACAGTTGTTGATCACTTGCGGCCCCTACCGGCCGGTTAGGAAGAGTGAGAAGTTAGCACTCAGTATATTTCAATGGACAATGATGGAAATTCAGTCAAATAAAATACTTGTCATTGACCGATTTGCAAAATATTTGAGAATTCAAGTCCATGGCCTGCTGTCAGCATGCACAACAAGTATTAGGCTGATCAGCCCAGTAGTATGAGAGGATTAGCTGCGGACAGATACACAAACACACACACACACACACGCGCACAGACACACACACAAGCACACACACACACACGCACACACACACGCGCGCGACTAAACGCGCAATCCCCTCCAGGCTCTCGCCTGGCGGAGATAATAATGAAACACAAGGTTACTGTGTGTTTGTTTTGATTTCTATGAAGTTTCTTGCAAGGTGAGTCTTTCAGCACCTGTTGTCACTGATAAGGTTATTGTATTTACAGAAAGAGCATTCAAAAAATCATGGAAAGTGACAAAAAATGGAAAAGACAAAAAATGTGGAATCCACGAGACCTGCGCTTCCGTAAACACCCAGCCATAGAAATAATTATTCTTCTGGGAGCAACAAAAGGTGACCTAGAACCTCTCACATGTTCCTATTCCATCTGAGCAATAGTGATGCTCCTTCCAATATTACACATCTTGTGTCAGATGAATTAAATCGGCAATTTCTGCCATAGCTGGAATATATGCATTCTGTTCTGTGCATTTTGGTGTGTAGTGCTGGATAGCCTACGCTCTTAAGCAGCACATGAAGATCAATTCACCCTCATCCAATGAAGATACACAGTACAATATTGAGTGTTAAATCAACCTTTACAGAGTATATGATTCCACTATGAACAGAGTGGAAACCGCAGCAAAATGCCCTTTTCCAACCAGCAAAAGCGTCGACAAACCGAACAAGACAT